>VYZV01016792.1:65895-78871 GCA_013401275.1 Pandion haliaetus | reverse complement strand
TAGGAGACAAGTCTTTTTTTTTTTTTTATACTGAATGTTTTGTGCTTTTTGGTTTTTATACTTTTTGCTTTTGTGACAAACTGTAGTGAGAAAGACCCATGTTACTGTTTCACGGAAAACAGTCTAGTAGTTGTGTATGCATGTGTGTTAATAGATTTCCACTGAAACAGACCCTGAAAAAAAAAAAAGTCATGACTTGGTTTAAAGGGCAAACAGTATTTGTGGGAGACTGATTGTCAGGGGTGGAATGCTAAGCAGTATAACTTGCTTTGCAGCCAGCAGATATCTTGTACTTTTTTACTTCCNTTACTTCATACAGGATAGTTGCTGTGGATTCCAGTTGCTGCAATGGACTTGAGGTTATCAAGGGTTTAAGCTGGGCAGGTTGTGGCATGTATCTCATATTGTTCATTTGAATGTTTTGTTTAACAGTAGGAGTTTGAGATGTAATCCTGTTAATTTTCTGTGGGGCTTTCAAAACTTCATTTTTAAAAGGTACAAAAAAAAATGATTAAAAAATAACACCATGTCTTGTTTGCTTTCACAGCAAGAAAAACTGGGTGATATCTGTTTCTCCCTCCGTTATGTGCCTACTGCTGGCAAACTGACTGTCGTCATTTTAGAGGCAAAGAACCTGAAGAAGATGGATGTCGGTGGCCTATCAGGTACGTGCATGAAAATCTGCTCGTAGATTTTGCAGGCTTGTAAATGCAGAAAATCAACTCATTTTCTACTGGTGATCTCTTGGTTGAGAAGGTAAGGGGTCTTGTTCACTGTCTGAAAAATGTGGTTCGTGTTTTCTGAAAGTTAGGGCGTGACCGAGTATATCAGAACTCATTCCAGCTTAAAAAAAGGAATTTTGTTATACATTGCATTCCACTCAAAGACAAGGTCTGAAGAGTTAAACAGTCAGATGACAGTGCAAGCTCTCTGTACTTTACTTCTCTCCTGTTGCCTGGAGATAAATACAGACTATTCAGGCAAGAGGAAAAAATCTGACTACAATTCCTATTGTCTGTTTAATCTCACAAAACGTGAGCATTTCCCTGCAATGTTACTGATAATACATAATAGAGGAACTCACCACAGGTCACCATGCTGACTGCTGGTTGAGGTGCTAGGATAATTGTTTCTACATCTGAAGGGCTCAGGCGTGATTGCTTCCATGCGCAGAGTTGAGAGTGCTCTGCATTTGCATGTACACTAGCAATCAAAATGACAGTCTTGCACTTGTGGTAGTCGGTGAGGTTGATATCTCCAACGTGCTCAGTACCTACAAATAGTCCTCACAGTCTTTACTCGTAGTAAGGCTATACATACCATGAGAGAGATGATGGATGCCATCTCTAAGGGAGGGTGCAGTCAGCACATGTGAGACCAGGCCTGTGTCTCTCTGCTAGGGCTATGTCCCAGGGACTTGGTGAAGCTCCAGGTAAGTTTCTGTTCTTTGCTGTGTCTGGAATTTGAACACAAATTCCTGTCTAAATTGCCAGTTAGCTGCCACCAAATTAAATAACAAGATGCTTTATAAGGAGAGGTCTTCCCAGAAGAATTTTATTTTATATACCTTCTGTTTAAGAGAGACAGTTTTTACTGACCACTGAGAATATTTCCAGCAAAGCTCTAGAACTGAAAACTTTTACAGCTGTCACTAACATACAGATGATGTAATTGCCAATTTTGAATTAGCAAGTGGCAATAAAAAAAGTGTTTTGCTTTTATTTTCTTATAATCTTAGCACAAGGTAAGAATTATATCCAAAATACACAAGAAATGGGAACCTGATAAAAGCAAGCCTGAAAGTTTTATTTACCACTTTTGATGACCAATAACAGGAGGACCTTCACAAACTGATGGGAAACAGTCTTTTACCAGTAACCAGTTATCTTTTTCATTTTACTTTCTTCTAAAGTCTTCCACTGCACAGCAACAGACATAATAAAGTAAAAGACATCAAAATATTGTTGTCATTACCTCAAATTACGTCTAGCTTTTTCTTGTCTAAAATGGACACTGGATTAGGACAGACCACTAATAGTCTCCCTAATGCTCCTACTGAACAAACAGCAAAATAATGTTCTTAAGCACATTTACTTCCTAATTGTTTTCTAATGAAAGATTAGATTCTCATAATGAGGAAGTGTGGGGGTTTTTGACTGAAGTGTATCTCTAGGAGCCAGAGCATCTATATTCTTTTCCAAGCTTTGCAAGAAATGTGATGGATAGTGGGTACTCAGCTCAGAAGAAAGAAACGGACAGGGGGAAGCACTAATAAACTGAAGACCTGCAAACTTCAGATGGAAAATATAATGCATTGTGTTGGAAATAACTGTGAGGAAAGGAATGGGCTTACCCTCCTCTATGTGCTGAAGCATGCAGAGGACATTTAAATATATTTCTAGAGGATGACAGGTTTTGTTCCTCCCCCCTTTTTTTGGGGGGGAGGGGGGCATTGCCAAACTAGAAACATGTTCTCTCGGAGACAAACAAACCCAATGGGATACCATGGTTGTAGCAGGAATTCAAAGTCACTGACAGTGATAAATGGCAGTTAGTACGGTATTCCTGAGGCAGTAATTATAGATGAAATAATGTTGGTTTAAAGTGGATCCAGTATCTTTCATTAGGGAATTTATCTTTTGAATAAATTATGCAGAAATAACTTTTGAAATCAAGCATGAGATTCTGTTGTCATTATTCACACTAAATAACACCTACTCTCAAAGTACAGTACTGCTAAGTGGCAATGAAGGTGACAGGGTCTTGTCTCGATTAGCAAATGCTTTCCCCACTAGTTTTGTTATTTTCTCTAGATACTAAAATGGCTTTTTGTTTTGCAAAACTGAAAGTTTTGCATTGCAGTGGAGGTGGAAAAATGTTAACAATCAAATGTGATCTCAAACTGAATGTTACCTATATACACCTCAACAGCACTTACTGTTACCAAGGGGAAGCCATTAGCAAGATGTGAAAATTATGTAGTTGACACAGATGGGGGGAAAAAAAAAAAATCTTAGAAGTTTGTCAAAAATGGGCAAAAAGTATCTGGTTTTTGAGTTTAGAATATGTCTTTTTGTTATTCTCTCCTATTTTGGAGAAGATGCTGGAAAGCAGAAGACAGATACTTGGAAAGGGTTCAGCTTTCTCTTGCATCCGGCCTTTTATGCCCCTCTGTGGAGTTTATCTGCCTTGCAGAAAGGAGGAGCAAGGCCCTGGCTCCTGCAGGAGGTCTGACAGAGCGCTGCCAAGCAGGCGCAGCACAGCGGCAAACAACCTTGCAGTTTCCTTCAGGCTCCTGCTTGCCACATCTTGAGTATTACTGCTGCTAGTAACTATCTGTTATACCTTTGCACCTCAACGATGTGGAAAGCTTTAGCATTTATGTTATCTTTAGTCCCAATACAAAGAACCAGTCACTGTGGCTCAGTAGTCTTCTAAGTTTCTATTTAGAAATTTATTAAATCCGTAATTGTGCTCAATTGGACTTAAATACACACTTGATTTTTAACATGTCTATTTATGTTGCGCAGCTAGAGAGCCCAGTTACAAAAGTACCTGTCAAGAGCAAGAGACCAATCTAAGTAGATTGAGAGTACTACCTTTCCCAGCTTTTCTACAGGGCTTCTACTGGTGAAACCTTAATCCTGCTAGTCAGCTTATATATCCTATTTAATGGTTACTACAGTTGGAGGAAAAAAAAAAAAAATAGCCTTTGTCTCCAGCATTTTGAACTTTTCCATAAATTTTATTAGCAGTCAAAAGCCAAGCACAAATCACTTCAGAAACAGACAATAAAAGACAATAGACTAATCATCAAATTCATTAGACTCCTTGTAACAAAACCAGATCACCCATCTGAGCAATAAACTCCCAGGTCTTAAACTTAATTGCAACATCAGGCTGTGACTAAAGCAAACCTTGGCTCAAACACTGGAACTGTTCAGCCTTAGCTTATCAAGTCACCACAACAAGTGGAAATTATTACTTCTTGTGAGCAAGGGCCTCTGGCAAACAATTATGTATGTTTTTAAATGGCATTTTAATTATTTAAATTGTATTCAAATGCATTTTTAATGAATCTGACATCTGGCAGGTGATATGTAGGAATGTAAGCTATAAAGATTATTTTTATTTGTCTGAATTTTTTAAGCTCAGGTTACATGGCTTTGTAGATATCCTTTACCCAAAATGTCTATGAGACTTAAGCTTAGGTCTTACAGCAAGTCAAGGGAACTTAGACTCCCAAGTCACTGTGGTGTTTGGGTTTTTTTAATTTCATTTAGATGATTTGCAAAATTGGAAGATTCAAAACTAGTTTGCAGTTTAATCTCTCCAAACAGGCCGTAGAGACATAGTCTGACTAATTCCTCAATAAGGGCACAATGCAATTCAGCTATGCCATTCAGTTCACAAGGGCTGTCTATGAATTATGGTACTTTATTCAGTTTTACAATTCTTTCTGCTCCAGAAAGAGGGCAGGAATTATCTGCAGCTCCCATATGAGATGCTCATTTAAATCAAACTGGTAGTGATTTCACATACGGATTTAAATGAGTATGGAACTTCATCTAAATTAATTTTAATCTTGTTTTCAATTTGTAGTTTTTACTTATTTTCTAAAGAAAAAATGGTTGTTTAATCCTCAGCACATCTGACTAGCAGCTAAATATGGTCTGTGCAATAAATACTGTGCTTCTTTTTATTACATAGGAAAATTCCTGATATTAATACACATTAATGCAGGCAGTTCTATAGATTTCCATATATTTAGTCGTACCCTCCATTGTATTCGTTTTTGTTCCTAACATGAAATAAAAGCTTTCATTTCAACTTCAAACAGCTTTCCCTGCTTTGCCCAAGCCAATCATTGAAATAAATTATCTGAATACATTGAAAAGCATTTTACCTCTGAACCTTCAGAAGGAGTTAGGGCTGGCACCTGGACAGGCTGTTGTTATGGGTGTTTAATCTACCCAGGCCCTTCAGCTTAAATGCCTTTGTTTGTTTTGTTTTATATCAAAAAGTCATCTCTTAGTAGCCGATAATAAGCGTAAGCCTTAACGTAGTTTCTCATCTTTTCAGGATTAATTTCAGTATGGTTTTTGCCTTCTAAAAATCTTTGAAAGCTAATGTGGTGATGTCCTCTGTGTAGTGTGCTTAGTTTTTAGTGAATCTAATGGCCAGGAATGTATCCTAATAGCAAGCAATATACCCTCCCCTTATCTCCTCGGCACTGCTGCCTCTCACCACTCCCCACCCCGATCAGACCTGGAGCTCCAATGGGGAGGAGATGCCCTAGCTGGCATGGGCTCAGGCAGTGCCTTAGGAACCGTTGCCAAGTAGCAAATGTTATAGCAGACCCTAAACTGTACCTATTTATGCCAAATTGATACTTAGGAGGAACTGCAAGAAGAGGATTGTCATTGGATCCATGTGTTCTTCCTTCTGCAGAAAGCTGCAGATACAGCCATGAAGAGAAAGCGGCCCGTAATCCAGTCCATTATGTGTGAAAGCTAATCTCAATATTTATGAGTTATAAGTAGAAAATACACAGCACCTCTTTGTATCTGCCAAGCAAATACTATAAATCAAAACCATCTCTGGGGACCAAATGGTACTATAGCAGAAACAAAGCTAGTTTTCTACAATTAGACGTTTATTTTAAATACTGCATTCAAATTCAAAAGACTTCGTTGGATGTCTTGGCAAAGAATTGAAAAATTAAAAATTGTTTAGAGACCAGCTCTTTGAAGACAGTGAATGCTCATGAATTATGCAGTCAGAGCATTCACTTTAATAACTTCATTAAAACATAAGAAACCTTAAAAGCTAGCTAACATGAATGCAATATTATGGGAAGAGAAATACACCATTAGTGCCATGGCCTTTCTATAAGCCATATTGTAAGCATAACTCAGTGAATATTAAGGGAAAAGAAAACAGCCTTATTAAAAGAAAAAAGTAAAAATAAACAACAAACACCACCACTACAACAGCTACATTTGCAACTAGCGTAATCCTAAAGACTCCAGCACAGATCAGTACCAAAAAATATTTTAAGATCTCTACTTACTGTGAGGATTTCTATGACATCTAATCTCAGTATCTCTACTGTAATGCACTGGGAGAACTTCGAACAGTAGATGGCTGCAGCAATACGTCTCTCTAACGCTTGCAGAGCAGCCTCACAGCATCACAGTAAATTTGCTGTGGGCTCCCACAGCGGTGATGGAAGTGGTCACCAAATCTCCATCATGTTAAAATTTTTCTTTCCTGCCTGAAAGAACATTCCTGTTGGCGACATCTTCCCAAAGACTGGGCAGTAGGGAGGGGGTCTTGCCTGAAATGGTCCTCTTTCAATGGGTAAATAAGGTCTTAGGGAGCCGTTTCTTCTAATCCCAGCTCAAGCCTTCCACATCAAACTACCTTCTTCCTCAAGTTAAAAGCTGAAGAAGGCAATTCCAAAATCAAAATATATTCCAGATTACAATGTATTCATCATAGAAGCCATGTTAAAGGATACAGAGTCTCATATTCCAGGCCATTTTAGAGACTCTTATGAGGAAGCTGTGAGGTAATTGTCCATTTTGGAGTGAGTACACATTTTCCACCGAATCATATGGTACAGGCTATTACACACAATAATATATTGTATAAGATGAACCATCAAATGTGGTGATTCCTACAAAGAAGCAAACTACAAAGAGTCAAATTGTTCTGCTCTTTTTTTTTTTTTTTTCCTTTTATGCCTAAAATGAGGCAAAAGAGATTGCGCCTGCTGATTACCAGTGAAGTTGTACAAAACCTGTAGGAATTGCTCTCAGAAACTTTAGGACAAACACTGCAAAAAGCTCCAGGGCTCGGGAGGTGTTTGAACAGCCTCTTGATTTGAGAAAGGAAAGAAAGCTTACTGTATGTGTACATCTCCTTAATCGGACACGCTGACCAGAGGTACAGGAGGTCAGCACCCAGCTATGTGCACTCTGCCAGCCAGTAGTCATAATTTTCTGGCATTGCTATTTATTTCCCCCCACCCTCCCTTCCCCAAAACAGAGAGCTGGAAGACTTCTTATTCTTTTATTTGAATAGCCACATCTACATAATGCATTTTGTCTGTGTTTGCATGTGTGCTTCTTTGTGATGTTTTTATTTGGTTATGCAGTCCCAAAGCGAGCATGAAGATGTGTGTGTGTTGTGCTTTAACCCCAGGCAGCGGCTCAGCCCCACGCAGCTGCTCGTTCATTCCCCCTGGGTGGGATGGGGGAATCAGACGGGTAAAACTGAGAAAAACCTCATGGGTTGAGATAAAGACGGTTTAACAGGGAAAGCAAAAGCCACGCACACAAGCAAAGCAAACCAAGGAATTCATCCACTGCTTCCCATGGGCAGGCAGGTGTTCAGCCACCTCCAGGAAAGCAGGGCTCCATCACGCCTAACGGTAACTTGGGAAGACAAACGCCATTGCTCCCAACGTCCCCCCTTCCTTCTTCTTCCCCTGTGATGTCCTATGGTCTGGAATATCCCTTGGGTCAGCCGGGGTCAGCCGTCCCGGCTCTGTCCCCTCCTGACTCCTTGTGCCCCCCCCAGCCTGCTCGCTGGTGGGCTGGGGTGAGAAGCAGAAAAGCCCTTGATGCTGTGTGAGCACTGCTCAGCAGTAGCTAAAACATCCCTGGGTTATCAACACTTTTCAGCACAAATCCAAAACACAGCCCCATACTAGCTACCGTGAAGAAAATTATCCCAGGTAAAACCAGCACAATGTGTTAATTACTCATATGAAAATGAGATGGTTAATACTTTAGGTTTTCAAGCTCTACCAGAATTTCATAGCAATGTGAGTGGCTGTAAAATGGATGTGGAAATACTGTAGATAGATTCTGGAGTCCTTAGGGAAATTAGTCAGTTCTCTTACAAGTAAGTTTAATTTATTTTTACTCTCTGAAAATTGCAGCCTATGTCTTTCCTTTTAATGGGTTTGAAGAAAAAAATTAAAAGATGAACTCAAAAAGAAAATGTCTTTTTTCATCTCTATAAATACAGTTTAGATCAGTGCTTAAATGGTCATAGAAAGTGAGGAAAGCATAATTGAGGGTATTTCCTTTTCAGGACTGTAAAGTCATACACGTTTTTGAGATAGCATGGTGAGCATTTTGTTAGCACTTAACAGCTGAAGTTTGATGACATTTGTAGGACTTTCTGAAGAGATAGAAACAACTTTAGATTCAAGTTTATACATTACTTTAAATCCCACATGCCTTTTTTGTTTGTTTAATCTCCTGTGGGCAAGATGATTAGTTTCTGCTACATCTTGTTGCAGTTACTTCTTACGGGCCTCCTGACTGTTTCCAACATGGAACTCCTTTGTGTGCATATCTCAATGGAAGGAAACATTTCATAAATTAGACCCTTCGTCCTGATCCTGAGTTATCCCTGAAGGGAACTGCGCATCTCTACTACACTGTGCTGAAAATACGTCTGTGACAACAGAGAAAGTGTATACTTCAGTGTAAGGAAAGAGATAGGAAAACAGGTGCTTCTAGTTCTTTGTCAGTATCACTACTTTATGTATATGCTTCATGGGTGATAGTTATTAAAATCTGGTCACACGTTTGGCAAGTGAAGCTCTCCACTGGCAGCTATGAGATGCTTATCATTCAACAAAAATGGAAAAGAAGTTTTCCCATTGCCAATTCCAAAATTTTTTTTCCAAAACCTTTCTAACTGAAGGTGGAAGTCAAGTCCTGCCCTTTCTTCTATTGATGCAGTTCCCCAAAAAGGTCCCATTACCCTTCTCAGGGTAACAGAAGAGAAATATAATCTTGTTGCTGATTGAGACTGAGGTGCCAACATTCAGTTATTCTGACGGTGCCTTTTGTGTGTCTCAGGAGAATGATATGAATCTCAGTGGGATTCTCTTTCCAAATGTTTTATCCCTTACTTTACTTCCTTGGTGCTATCAATGAGGTAGAAAAGCCAGTATTTGGGCCCTGTTTCTTCCCACCAGCACAGGCCACGCTGCCTTAGAGCCACCTTGTTCTAGTTGAGTCAGTCATGGGGGTTTGATTAACTGCGAATTACCTGCCAACAAGGTGGAAAAGTGAAGGCCAGAAATGCCACTTTTCCCTTGTAAAGACATTCATGTGTGGTGGAGGTGGGAATTTATCTGCGTTTAATTCCTAGCTACCATTTCTTGTGCTTTTGTTTATTAGCTATGAAAGTCAACACAGTGGCTGTCCTGTCTTCATGAGGGTCTTCTGTATCATCATTAAGGTGTCTTTACATCTTCTTTGTAATAAACTGAATAACTGAGCTCTTCAGGCATAGTTTTCTGTGAAACTTTCAGATATATTGAAGGGCAAGACAAGTCCAGGTATGAGTGAAGTATCTACACAAGCAACACCTTTATTTAGATATTTAGTTTATCAAGGACACCTAAGGTGCTAAGCAATTGTTTTACAAAGCTAAAGATGAGAGGAATCTGGTCTTTTTTTTCTCCCTTAGCAGTATGATTGGTTTTAATCTTAAAACTGTGGGTTTTTTTCCTCCATTATACTAGTCTTGTTGATAAGATGGTGCCAGATGCATTTCTCTCAACGGATGCATCTATCAGCAACATAATGCAATAGTAAAATTGGTAATATGGAGGGAACATCTCCTGGCATTTTATGGTAGTTAGTGCAGTGACTCTAGTCCATAGGAGTTTAAGTTTTTCTTCCTCTTGTGTTTACTAAGCTATCTTTTTTCTGTCTTGTTGATGAATATGCTATTGCTCATTCCCCACGAGTTCCTTTTGTTTCTGCTGAGCTGTCTTGAAGTTTACAAATAGCAACATTTTTTACTCTCTTTAAATCAAAATAATTTATGTGTGGGGGTTTCTTGCTGCATCCCATCACTTTAGATATTACTGTAATAATTATTGAATAGTAAAATATATAACTCTCATTAAGGAAAGACACAAATAAAGCACAGATCACATAGCATCTGTCCAGTATGCATGCCAACAGACATAAACTTCTTTATTTGACTGCAAAATTCAAATGTTATGTAACACAACTGACCAATGTGCAATGGGTAACATTTAGAGGTTTTCTTGCAAAACATGCCTAAAATGAAATCTGTCATAAAGAATCCCTCCCACTGCAAAGCTCAGCTGTTTTATACTTTATTTGTGAAGGCAGAAAGGAGGATTTGTAAGCTCTGTATTGTGAGCTTTGTCACAACATAATCTCTCTCAGATTTGAGTTTGTCGAAAACAAAGTAAAGATACAGTTATACATTATAAAACTGTACATGACCTAATAGTAGGCAGAACCAAATTTTAATTCCTGTCCTGTAAGTAATGACACATGAGGATTTCAGGATCCAAGTGTAATCTCTGCAGCTCAGCAGCATCTCTGTAGGGATTGCTTCAGGTCAGAGAAGTAAGGGTTCTGTTTAATCTCAGCTATCAAGCCCAATTCATGGGACCTCATTTTCTTCAGCTTCCCAGTGGTATCACAGAACATTTTACATATACAGGTCTGCAGGTTAAATCCACTTTGCCAGTGAAGAGAATATGATAATGTCCTGATTGAGCCCTAGTGAGAAAGCATCTTAAAATCTGTTTGAGTCTCTCCAGAAATCTTTGCGGTACTGCTGGCTCCAGGGCCCATCTCATTACAACATTGTTGTGAGGGGATGCGTTCCTGCAGTAAGTTCCAGGAAGCCGAGTTGAAGTACTCAGCTATATTGGTTGCTTCCCATCAGCAGACCATCACATGCTTGTCAACATTTGAGGGATGCTAAAAGTAGTGATTATGAAAGCAGGCAACATAATGGGTTTTTTAAGTTCAGGAGCTCTGGCTATGTGGGATGTGAAGAAATGCTTATGTAAGGATGTGACAGCATCAGCAAGTCTTGTGCTGCAAATTGTTTCAGCTGGTTGGGAGCTAAGTTAATCTAGCCTGCTCCCTCATGGACAAAAAAATAGAGGGGGGGAATGTTTAATTAAAAAGAAGTGCATGTTACTTTACAAATAAGGTATTTGGGATCTGAATCTGGAAAGCTGTGGGAGCAAAGGTGTTTCTGGGAGAGATTTCTGCTGTTGTCATTCAAAGTCACTTTCACTGGGGCTAAGCAAGCTTAAAGGGTATCAGACCAAACTCCTTTGTGGAAGGTGGAAGTCAGGGACTGGCTTAGGCATTCCTGGAGACTATCCATAGTGCCCCATTGCTGAGGAACATCTACTTCAGGAAGTTACTCTATGGCTTCTGGTCGGGAAACCAGCGCTTGACAAGAACAATCTTTCCATCTGCTGCTCTGCTCTGTCTTTGTGTCTGGTAGTCCCTGTGGGAGAGAGCAAGTGAATTCCCAAATTGATTGAGTTCTTTGACCTGAATTAGTCAAAAAATAGACTCAAGTACGAGATAGATGTTGCTTTTGTCTCGTCTGGGCATGGATTGCATCTTTTTGATCAAGGTTTGAAAATGGAGTAGTGTAAGAGTATCCACACCAAAGCATAGACAATCATTTGTTCATAAATGAAATTACTCAGACAAGCATGTCTTCCACATACATCAATGCACACTTTCCTTTGTGTAACTAATATGTCTACAATATTATGAAATACCAATTGCTGTAGTGTCTAGGTATTATGGTCCCCAGCTTCAGGTTCTATGAGGTAGCAGGGGATATAGACCTGATAGCTTTTCAGCCTTGAGGTAGGTTTTGCACTGATGAAATGTTCCAATGCATTAAGAGTTGGCAAAAGCCCAAGGCCAAGAGTAGTCCTCTGATAATTTAAAATATAGTTCTGTGAGCAATGGAATTATAGGGCATGATTTCCTTTAAATTTTGGAGTGTCACTGAGTATTCTGATGTCTAATAAAATACGTGCTTCAATTGAAACTTTTCTCCCACAGTTTGAACATCCATAATATCTCTTTCACACATGTATTTTCTGGTGTGTAATAAGAGGTGAGACCATGTTGCAGCTTTTACCTCATCGTTACTAAGTAGGGATACTTAGTAGGCTCTCTCTATTCCACCTGGCTGCCTACTTTCACAAAGCTTGTAGGAATTTAATATCCTTGAGAGGCCTGTGATCCTGTCAATTTTGATTGACATTGGCGAATATACTAAAAAGGTATGGAAAGGGGGCAGTCAGTCACCAGGCTGGTACTTGCACACAAAGACAGAATGATTGCCTACACTGTGTTTCCTTGGGAACCCAAACAAAAAGAAATGTACTTTGTTTCATTTCAAATCCAGTGACAAACATGCTTTGATGATTCATATTTAAATCTACTCTTATTTTCTTGCCGTGTGGTGTTTTTTTTTTTTCTTTCTGATCTCTGGATAAAGCAAATGAATTTTTTTTTTTTTTTTTTAATCTAGATAGCTGCTCCAAATCATTCCATTATTTCTTCTCTAGTTTTAATTGCTTTCCATGCATAGGAGACCCTGAATCTGAATAACCTGAGCCATACCCTGATGTTAGAAAACAAATTTTGGCTCTGTTGGCTGTTGGCATTGTACTTCAGCAAAGAGCACGGTCCCCAAGCATTCCATTACTGTGCATTTGCATACAGCTTTGCTTTCTGCAGAGCGTTCACAGGATAAGCACTTTGGCTCTTCTTGTTTACATGCTCTTTGCTGTATTTTCTCTTTGTTTACAATTCCAGTGTATTTGAATCCTGATAGGTTAAATGGAAGGGAAGACAAGCATGAGCCAGAGTGCTGCTGCCTGACCTACCCAGCACACGCATCTTGCTTTTAGAAAAGCCCAGTCATTTTTTCACCAGCACTTTGAGGTACATTCAAATCTGCTTTGACATCTGTCCAGCCCCACACAGTATCAAGCAGGGGACATCATGGCTGAGAGAACAGATTGTTAGTTCAATTATATTCCTGAAATTGAGTTAAATTTCCATGAAATCTGCTTCAAATGTGAAGAACCCTGGGGGAATGGCGGGGTTTTTGTTTGTCTTATAACAAT
>VYZV01016792.1:2276-65769 GCA_013401275.1 Pandion haliaetus | reverse complement strand
AAGTAAGTAAATTGATAGTGCCGCCATCTATAGATAAAATAAAGTTATTGTACTCAGCTTGGTGAGAAAGGTGGAGGAGCTTGGACTTCTTGTCTAAAATTTTGATAAAAATGTTATATTGTAACCGACGAGAAGAGAGCTCTAAGCTGCTTCTGAATATGATTAATGACAATTCCTCATTAATGGTGATCAAATGTTATGTCACTGGCCTGTGTTTCCAAAGGATGACATGGTAATTAAACAGTCCTTCAGTATCTTTGGTTCAGACTTGGTTACAGGCGCTGTCTCGGGACCATTGCTAATCTTACTGGACTGAGAAGTGTGTTTTTCTAGTCAGGGTCACATCTGGTGTATTGAAAAGAATGGTGGCCTTCCTGTAACACATAGCATTTCAGTCCATTTTTTGGTAAAAAGACAGATGGTGCAATTTTTCTGGCAGAGATCCAAGCATCCATATGGTACAATACTGTTCTGTATTAATTCCACTGTTGTTTCCTTGAAAGATAACATTCTGGTCAAATGCAAAATGTTCGTGCTCAGTTTTATATTTTTACCTTTGTTTTTCTCTGTTAATTTTTATTTATTCTCAGAAGCGTAAAAGCAATCTTCTCCATCTGCCAGTTTTATCTTTCCATGCACACTGGATGTTTATTTTCCTCCCTGTCTCTCAAACTGCATGCATATCTCAAGAAGTGAAAACTGCCTGTAACACCCAGAGTTAAATTCTGACATTCCACAACATACCAATAAGACATATTTGCAGATTGTCCCACTGATTGCCATCAGGTGAAGCTTCTATTTTATCATGTAAAGGGTGATAGAACTCAGATTTTGGATTTTTCATTGCTGTTTCATGTAAACATCTACACGGCCACAGAATTAGTGAAGGCTTTGGCTATTGCAGGAGTACTCTGTGTCAACTGGATGTTTGTTCTGCTTGTGCATAAATGAATGCCACCTTTTCGCCTCTAGGAAACAAGGAACGTTGCCTATCATTGCCTGTGTTTTTTATTTCTTGTCAACAATTTTATGTGAATTTTATATGGAGATAATAAAATCGTCTGAATAGCACATATTCCTAAATGATCTGCAAGCCATATTAAAGTGAAAAGGCGCAGCAATTAGAGAGTGACTCACAAACTAATCAGAATGAAAGAAATAAGGCCTATAAGAAACAGTAAATCAGTTAATGATTTAATCAGGTTAGAATGATAAATAAAGATACTCAGCAAGATGGAAAAAAACCCTAAATAATTACAGTGAGATGTATTTGAAAGAAATTGCGTGCAAGCTGCCAGGAAGGCAAAATTTTTGCGTTCATAAAAGACACAGAGAGTTGCCTTCTATGCATCATGGAAGACCAGGCAAGCTAACACAGTCAGATCACAGGTTTGGCTATGGTCATAAAACACTAACCACTGTAGAACAGCATGAGATTTTCAATAGCCACACTAAATCCACATAAGGCTTGTTTTTTCCTCTCCAAAGTCCTAGTAAGCTGAAGCATTAAAATTGGTTCAAATGTGTATCTTCAAACTTTACATCAACAGCTTTGACAGCATATGTTACATCAGACCTCCAGTTCTACTCCAGTTACTGGCATGAAGCTGAATAGATAACATACTAATAAATTAAACACAATGAAGGGCAAGACAAGCTTTACTAAAATGATCAGGAACTTCTGCTGACATTTTTATTTCAAAAAAGGAGAATTCATGAATTTGAACTCCAGTGGGTGACAGGAGTTTTGGATTTCTTTTCTAAGCATGAGTAGACCATTGGTACATCTTTATTTGTCCTCTTGCATATGCAAAAAAAGTTGCATTCAATTATTCTTATGAGACAGATGATTTTTAATAGACAAAACAAGTAACCATATACAAACAACTTTGCACTTAACTGTGGAAGAAAATTACTAAGCAAAATAGTGAATTTTACAGTGATTTTTAAAAACAGGAGTGTAGAAATTTTGGCCTTATTTTTAAAGTCATTTATGTGTCTTGCGATATAGAATTAGAAGTGAGATGGGATTTTCAGTAGTTCTCTGAAAGGTGCTTAGCTATGTACTTTTGAAAATCCCTTCCATACTCAGGCTTTTAAATACATTGTAACCTGTACTTTTACCAACTTTTCCTGATTCAGGCAGTCACAGAGACCAAATTTTCACTGAATCGGCAGTTCTAGGCCCAAGCCTTGATAAACTGAAAAACAAAAGGTTGGTGTCTCAGTTACATCAAAACTCTTTCACACAGCTCTGACAGCACAGAGAAGCTGCTAGTGTTTTTTTCAATGAATTAGAGGACTTAAAAAATACTTTCTAATACTCAGGGCTTCATAGATATTTTAGGGCTTAAGCTAATGCTTACCTTAATCTCTTAGATGTGCAGTCAATAGGGAAGTGACAGTGTGCACGTGAATTTAACCATCTATCAGGTGACTTGGATAGCCAAATTCAAAAAGGAGCACTCAGAAGAAAAATGTGCATATTGTTCATTCCCTTGAGCTCTTTTGTCCAAAAGCTGATTCCTGGATGTCAGTGAACCATACAGTGCTAGGTGATAACAATCTTTAAAGGAGAGCTTAGACTAGTAAGTACTCTTGACTTTCTAAGGCATCAAAACAAAACCAAAAGAGAAAAAGTTCAACTGTATTTGTCTGAGAAGTATCTCTAGCAGTTCTCAGGGGGTCTCTAAACATTAGTATTCCAAATGGCTCCACAAATGCAGTTGCATGAGGCAGCGGAGATATGGCTGGCATGGGAACGTGATTAATTTAGTAGCTTCTGCTCTGAACTTTCGGAGAAATCTTACTTTCTGGCTCCCACTTCAGTGTATGCTTTGTGGGTGGGCTTTAACTCATAACTTCCTAGTGTAAAATGCGTGCATGATCCCAGCAAAGTAAAATCTCATAAACAAGAGTCCTTCATCTGTCTTCACCCACCTAAGTGTCCTAACCAGTGGTTTGCAAAGTCAAGACGTTTCCTGCCAGATGTCCTTGTCGCAGGAGCCTTTCCTTCTCATTTACTTGCGTCCAGATTTGAGAAAAAGGGTTTAATTTCCTAACCACCAGCCAAGACTGTAACCTGGTGAATATGAAATGGTCCAGGTAGGTGGGGGATTAAACTCCCTCAAGTTGCGTAGGAACAGGACTGGGGTTCCTGCTTCCCTGGTGCATGTTCTGCTCCTGACAACCTAGTGCTCAGAACCACCTTCTCTGTTTCCAGGGACGGCTACATTTTTTACCAAGCATGCAAAGGCTGTGCTTTGTGCAGAGCTCTGCCAAAATCTCTCAGTCTGTCTCTGTGCTAAGCATGAGCTGAGCCAACGAAAGTGCATCCCAGAGGGATCCAAAGTGTGCAATTTTCCATATGCCTAAATGTTTAAGAGAGTGAGGGCATCTTCACATGTTGGATGACCAAATGAAGATGTTATGTGGGAGGTGCAGTGGTGTGATGTTGGACACTTAGAAAAAAATATTTTTCCAGAAAACACTGACAGCTATGTCCTCTCACATGCATGTGTACCGTCTTTTTGCATTTACTCTTTTTGGTACCCAGGATGTGCCAATGTTGTTCTGTATGTGCTTAAATGCTACTTTGAGCCTTAAGGTTAACTCCTCTCAGATTTGCAGTAACTTGTTGTTTGATCATATGTAAAGGTATTGGGCTAAGTTTGACCTCGGAGAGCATTTCTTTATGCCTTTGTGTGCACTCATATCATCTCCAGTGTGGGACAGGACCGCCTCTTATCATATAGAGCCAATGTCCAACTGAAAGGATTGGAGTGCTTCTGTGGCAGTAGTAATAGTAAGTCAGTCTTGAATTTCCTGATTTTCTCCTCCTCCTTCCACCTGTGCTCAGATCCCGTTCTTCCGTGAGACTGTTGTTATTATTTGTATCATGACTGTACTTAACTAAGATCTCCAGTCAGTTTGGTTATGCTCATGCCCTTAAAAACATTACCCCAAAAGCCACATAGCAGAATTTTAAATATTATTCTTCCTTGCCATCACCTGAGCATGAGTCAGGAATATAATGGATGAAGAGGAAATGGTAAGCACGCCTTATGAAATGCATAGAGTTGGGTATTTTCTCAGGGGGGTTAACTTGTTTACAGTTGCTGCTTGTGGTGCGCAAGCCTGAGAACCATTAGCCCAACACAGTTTAAAAACTCACAGCTGAAAATGTATTCTGCAGGTTTTTATATTCACAGAAATTGAGGTACACACTTCTCCAGTTCAAATTTGTAATAGATTTTTTTTCAACTTACCTACATACTCAGTCTCACTGACTGAATGAAGGAGCATCGGTAGATTTCACAGGAAATTTTGGTACTTCTGTAGCTGAAACTGTCTCAAGTTCTCATTGAATCAGATAATTCTTATCAGATATCCTTGAAGATGATAAGAGGATCAATGCTGTCAGCAAGTGCAAAGCAGCACAAAAACACAGTTCGGTGAAAAGCAGCTTCATTGTAATGCAAAAAACATCTCAGCGCCCCAGCCATTCTGAGAGTGCGTGTGTAAGGGTTTGGATGATTTGAATACAGGATTCCTGATACAATAATTTCTGCCACGCATGAGACCTGAAATGATTACTTGTCCCTGTAGGGTAAATGGACCTGCTCATCATGCAGGTCTTTGTAGAGATAATGTATACACTTGTTTGGAAGATTTAATAGTTGTGGTTGAAATACCAGGTCTGAAGCTCAAGGGTTAGGAGGGATGGTTAAGCTTTAAAATTACTTGGAAGCAGCTGATTTTAAGTTGCCATGGCAAAGGATTTTCAGACAATGGGAAGCTTTTACATTAATATCTTTGTAAGCCTTGTTGTGATAGAATTGTCTCTGTGAAGAGCAGTCTCTTTCTTGCTCCTGCTGACAAAACACACTGATAAAATCATGAAGTAATTATATAGTGCTATAATGATTTTGGGGTTTCTTGTTGCAGGGTTTTGCCACTGGTTTGGAGATTCTGTCTCTGGTAGATTTTATAATAGGGAACTGTATTATTCAACAATTTGTTATCAAAAAATTATCAAGTTAGCCCCTATGCTTGCAAAAAATACCAATTTATGGAAATGACAGTGATATTCAATTGTGTTAGTCTATTAATTTTAAGCAATAACTGAATAAAGCCTATCTGCTCTTTACTTTTCTTTGTTTGCTTTTTTTTTGCTTTTACTTTGTGGCTGTCATGGCTTGAGGGTTTTTTGCAGCATATATTTTGCAAATAGGTTCTGTGATCCTCCTGTCTTCCTCCTCAGTAGCCAAAATATAGGTGTGAAAAAGGGCATCCCATCTAAGATTAGGCTGAGATAAGAAAAGAAGCTTATTGGTAGAGGGAAATTTGTGAAGAATTTTGCAGGGATTTATTCTGGTACTCTTTGGGGAGGAGAGGGCGTAGTGTCCACTCTTTTCAAGTCAATTTGGAGTTGTCCTGGTTGTTGCTGGCTGAATTTAAGGTTGCTCACCTTTCAGTGGGGAGCAGAACCAGGGCTGGGTTGGGTGGCTAGCCGGTTACGGTTGGTCGCTCATGTGCACATTGAATCTCACTGGAGAGAGGACTGAAGGCCAGTACTATTACTGCTGTTTATCTTTGCCAGCTGCCTGGAAGCTGGCAGCTGATGCAAATGGTGCTGGTAGCACATTCTGTATGTGGGGAGCTGGGAACAAGTAATACCTGCATCTGTTCGCTGCCGCCTCCCAGAGGCTAGCTGCGGTCTTGGGTATTTTGGAGGTAAGTTTTCTGAGATGCCAGTTTTCCTGCTGGCTGCAGAGGCAGTCAGGATGCAAAAGGGGAAGTTTACAGGCCAAAAAAGGGCTTTGGGGAGAGCAGCACTGACTCTCTGACATTCATGGCCAGTGCCACTTTGTCATATTGAAATGTAATGCGCTTCAGGACACGGTGAGGTGTATTTGTTCTGACACACCTTTAATTAAGGTTTTTATCAAATTCTTTTAAATTGAATTTTTGCTTGACATTGACCATTCCTTGTTTGGGATTCTGCAGCTCTGGAAAGCTTTCAGATAGGGCTTTAATTGGAGGCTTTTCGATGTAATTACTAGTTGTGTATTACATGGGAATGAAGGCGATCCTTTTAAGTTAGCACAGCATGAGCGAGTGCTTCATACACTCAGCTGGTATGCTAACACACAGGACTGGGGTCTGCATTACAATACATTGTCTCCACTCTCTGTACTGCAACACAGACGGGCTATTTACTCGGTTTAGTGACAGCAGCAGCAGCACACAAGTAATTGGGGCCTGACAATTCTCTGTGGGTATCATTAATTTAGTGCTAGATTTTAGTCATAGGAGGTACCCAAATGCCATAGCAACATACAAACGTATTTAAACATAAACAGATCGATTGGATTACATAAATAGATCAATGGGATTAATCTCAAATCCATATATTTTAGATGTGTATTATTAGTTATGCAAAAGCATGGAGCCAGTGGATGCACATGTATGGGAAAGAATAGGCTGTACAGCAGTATGAGTTGTTAGTTGTTAACTCTTTGAAATCAGCCAGAATATTTAAGCTGAGTAAAATGAATAATGTGGGAAAGCTTTAGAGAGAACTGAAATCATTCACAAGATTAATGATGTATTTGAAGGTCCCCAAAATAAAATAGCCCAACGTTACAAAAAAGGCAGAACTATGTTGTGAGACGATTTAGTAATAAGTGGGGAAAAAAACCAGTTATGAAATTAAGGATGCTGAATAGTGGGTGGGGATAAGCTCATTTTATGTAACAAAATAATTTAGAAAATGAAATACAAAAATAGACAGGAAGCTAAGAAATAACTGCATTGCAGCTTTCGCATATTCACAGCTCTTCCAAAAAGCTTGACGTCTGTAATTCAAAGCAACAATGAGGAACTATTCACCTGGTATGGAAGCACAGCAGGGCTTCAATTCTCTAATCTTTCTCCCATCATGCAACTGAAAATATGCTCACCGCATGACCAAAGAGCTGGTATCCCCTTCCTATCTGTTCACATGCTGTGGACAGAAAACATTGCAGTCATACAATGAATGTGCTTGTAGTCCAGCAATAAGAGGAGCTCTGTAAGCCCGCAGGAAAACGAGTAACAAGAAGGATGGCATGCAGTTCCTGCAGCCCTTGCCCCACTCCCTTCCCTCCCACAGGACATGTAGAGAAGACCTTGCAGTCCAGGCTGCTGAGCCATGGATTTCCTGCAGGGTTCAATCCAGACACTCCCCAAATCGCAGAATGGCTTTCTAGCTTTCTGGTTGATTTTTATTCTGCAAAGCCACAGTCCCGTCTAAAGACCTTGACTGGTTTGAGCTGGAAGCATTGGAGCTGCTATTGATCGGAGTATGCAAGATGGCCCTTTATTTGGGGGAGGGAGTCCTTTGCCTTAGGGTAAGTTTAGATTTAAAATAACTATATCCTTTTAAGAGTAGATAGTGCCACTACCTTTTGGAATTGTGTAAATTGGATTTGCATTTTCCAGAGAAATGAGTTGCAAACCTATCTCTTTGATATAGAAAAGCAACAGCAATTTCTGCTGAATTGATTCTCAGAGGTGGGAAGCTATGAATCACCCAGTAGCAGTAAAGGGCGTCAGCCAAACAGGCACCTAGCCAAATGCCTAGAAAATATTTTTCAAAAACTTTTCAGTTGGCCAAATGTCACTAAATCACGCCAGATATATCTATGGAAATTTGCACTGCCAGGACAGTGTTTTGTTCTTTCGTGGGTACCTGAGAATACATACAACTCCATGTAGGTAATAGGAACAATACTGTGAAATGATTAATCATGTAATGTGTAAGATTTTTTGGAATATGTATATAGCAACGTACCTGTTGAAATAATAATGAAAGTGAACATAAAAGAGTGAGTATGGTAGAAGAATAATGCTAGAAGAACTGCAACGGGGATTCATAGTTATGACAAATAAAGCTGTGAGCAGAGATGTGGGTTCCAGTTTGTTACACTCAGTGCTTTGGTCAATAATCTATAGTGTACAGCTATTTACATAGTAAATAAAAACCTGCAAATACTGCTTTTCTATTACTATGCAAATCCCTTGTGTGGGAGTAATGCTCCTGCAGGAGTGGTACTGAACAGGTGTCATCCTCCCTCACTCCCACACCATTTCTAAATCAGAATAATCCGTAGTTCTTATAACCAAGACACCCTGGGAGAAATGAACAAACATTCCCCCTGTACAGTACTAAATTAGCATTTTACATGATATAGGGCCAATTCTACAAGGCACATGCATGTGTATGGGAGCAGTATATGTATACATCAAATTAATAAACATGAATGCAGAATTTTTTGTTAAGTGACAATCTTTTAGTTTGTCAAGTATTGATGGTATTTCAGCTGAACAACTGGAAATCTCTGATTTAAGATAAAGAAATGAAGACTGCGACTATATTACCAGAGGACAATAAGATTTATGTGAGATTTGTGTCATACTTTATAGTAATGCTTAGAAATCCAAAGTCACTGGTCCATGGATGCTTCAGGCTCATGAGTTGGAAGCAAACACTACCAAAAATCACATCTATACCCATGTACTTGGTATCACACTGTACCATTATCCAACATTAAAAAGATGGTTCCACATGGTTGCCTCTTCTGTTACAAACAACAGGATTGGGCTGGAGGTAGGGAAAATTAAACTTTTCCATAGCTCAGTATATTATTAGGTTTATACTGGAAACCTGCTACTTCTCTGAGCAACAGTAACTTGCACTGGTAGAGACTTGCACTGTGGCTGATTTCAGGTATTTGTAGGCACAGTAAGAAAACTGTTGCCTATTGCCAGAAACTGCAAATGCTTTCTCATCTATTTTGGCTAGGTGGCATGCTTTATGAAAATTTGTGCAAACCATTTTTGTAAAGCTTTTTGCATGTTTTCCTTCTTTTCTCATTGTTATGGCTTCTCCAATAATGATTCTGGTTTATACAGAATGCAGTTATTTTGCATGAATCCTATTTTTATCACTTTACAAATTACTTTGTGAATGAAAGAATAAAACAAAATTTTTACATAAAAATACTTCTATTTTGGAGGACTTTAGATCCACCTTTTGTAGTGCTAGTTTAATATACCCCACTGTACAGTACTATCACAGGATTGGAAGAATGACAAATACCTTTATCATGTTTATTCTGTTTTCATGGCATGTGTGAAAGAAATGTGTTACTTTTTATCTCATACATTTAAATGACATTCTCCTGACTTATGCAGACAATATTTTTATTATTTTGTTTGTATAAAGACAGTTTAATACCAAAATTCTGCAATATTGTTTGGCTGTTCTCCTTTTACAACTGATTCTTATCCTCAGAAAGTGATTTATGGACAGTTTGAAATATGGATATTGCATGCCCAACTTGGATTAAACTAAGCATAACTCCTGAGAGCTGCTAATGAATGCTTTTGTTCAAGAATGCAAAATAAAAACATCTTGTCTTCCTTACACAAAAAAACCCAAAATCTACAATGCAATAGTAGTCAACATTATCCTGGCAGTTCAGCCTATAATTCTTCAGTACAGCGATCATGTTGTTACTGTTTATTTGTGCACAGTAGTCTTCATCATGATCAGGCTCCAACTCGGTTAGACTGTGTAAAGAGTTTATGATGGTAAACTAGCAGTGTTGTGAATACTAGTCTCCAGCTGTGAGTAAATTCTGAGCTTTGAGTTATGTAAACATTGTCATGCTAGTACAAGTATCAATCAGATGAAAAAAGGCAGTATGAATTTTTGTGTTTGGTTTAAACGAAGAGGATTGCTTACCTCAGATTTGTCCTGTCTGCCTACATGTTTCACTTGTCGTAGAGTGCTGCTAGTTACTGGATTTTATTTATTCCACCACTGAAGAAAAAAACTGCATATTGTTGAATATTGTCAGAGAACTTATCTAAACTGATACTCTGATTGTAGCTTGTGTGATGGAATAGAAATGGTACTTATATAAAACATTCATAGTTTTAGGCTGTATTTGTTGGCTGTTTGGGGCAGGGAGTATCTCTTACTCTGTTCGTATGTGCATAGAAAATGAAACCTATTGAAAGAAACCTAATGAAAAAGACATTGCTGTATATGAATGACTGATGCTAAAATATATGCAATCCCTTTCTAGAATTGTATCAGTCTCAAAATGAGCCTCTAAGCAAATTTCTGAACATCAGTTTGAACAGAGCATTGTTCCAGCTAATCATATGCTGCAAAAGAAGAATCTTGAAAAGAAGGGAAAAACATTTTTTCTAGTCCTGTGCAATGAAAACTTGAGAGCTTGGTGCTAGCCATTTGAAAAGGAAAAAAAAAAAATAGAAAAAGACAAAATCTACAGGCCATTAGTTCTAACATGCATATCAAGAAGATGGCTCAAATGGGCTCTTTTCATTATTTTCTATACATGGGTAAGATTTCCAAGAGCAGAGAAAGAGTTCCTCTTTTAGAATTATTGCAATCTTTACTTAACCTCGGAGTATAGAGAATAAGAATTTCATATTATTATATGACTAAGAGAAATTAGATTAGGAAATAGCTGAAGATTGTTTTTGTTCAGGCTGCTCTGCCTGTTGTGCCAAGCAGATCCTAGACTGCCACCTGGGAGTGCAAAATACGTTAGAAAATGCAAGGCAACAACCTGAGTCTACGTACGGCAGCAAGCTGAGGCTAGCGGGGTAATAGAGCACAAGAACAACTGAGATGACAACAGTCTTTGGATTAATGTGCTCTGGCATTGAGAATCCTCATGAATTAACAAGTATTTTAACCATTCCAAAAATATTATCAAACTCTGCCCCACTTAAGTATTTTAAATGGCTATGTAAATGCTCATTTTGCTGTAACCAACATATTGCGGAAGTGTAGAAAACAACCACTGATATTTTTTCTTTGTTTCTGCTAAAGGTAAGGGCTCTTTTGAATATTATGATAAAGTTCAGTTTCAACATCCTTAAGTACTCGAAGAGAAATGAAACGTTTGTAGAACATATTTTATTAATTTAGCATTTTATGATCATAGTTGCATGAGCATTATTTCTGATAGATTATGTGCTAAGAAAATTAGGACTGTATGAAATTCAGTCAGTAATATATTAGCAGATTCCCTTGTAAAGACAAGATGCCATAAAATTTCAGAAAAATGCCTACAACAGTAAACTGAGGCCGAGTGCGAGTGCCTTTCTCTATGCATAAAGTGCATTTGCAGTGTATCTTACATACTGAAGGAAATATGTATCCATAGATTGTATCCTTTTGGAAATTGGTACTGACTTTAGACCTAAGCAGCCTTCTTATGGACTTGAAGCTGATGCTGTAAGGGTCTGAAAAGTGTATGCAGCATCTATCATGCTTAATAGTCATGAGCAGTAGATTGCAAAAAAAGAGGTTACAGTCTCAACAGTAAATGACTTCCCTGGTGCAAGAGAAGGTGGGGTTTTTAGATGCCAGAAGGGGTCATGGACTATCCTCCTCAAGAGAGAAAGAAAGAAGGAACAAGTAAAAAGTTATTCACATATAAATGAAGACAGTATATTCCTAACATATATTTTGTTGATGTTTAGATCTGAACAAGACAAATTCTCAATACAGTTTTCATCTCTCCTCAGTCCTTAAATTGAACTTCAGATTGCAAGATGGAAAAATCATTATTAGGGAATTGGTCTGGGGATGAGCATGAACCTGATTTTCTAGTTCAGCAAAAGGCTTGTTCAATCATGTAGCTGTGTGTGAAAGATGATGTAGAGTGCTACCAGACTGTAAAGCCATGTCTCTATACTCATTCAGCACAGATGTAAATAATTTAGCGAGATGCAAAGCAGTGAGACCAGGTCTAAAAAAAAAGTAATCCCATTATTTTGAACAACAAAGTATGTCATGTCACTTTTTCAAGGAGTGTTCCTGATTTTTTAGATGTTGGATGGTATGTTTAGGGTCAACTTTCCAAGTTTCGACGAGTAAGCCTTTTCACTTGCTGGTCTGGACACCTCTAGTGGACCTGACTATTGATCTGAATTGAAACAGGCAGACTGATTCAAAAATAAATTGAGATGTCACTAAGGCTTTTATCAAAGAGGAAAATATTATCATTGCTTTTGTTTCGATTAGGAAGCTGAGAGCAGAGAAAATAAACAGGGAACAAAAAAAAATTGTAGGAAAAAAGATAAAGCGTGTCAGAATAATCCTAATGCAGCAGGTAGTTGTTCTGGTCTGGTGGATATACTGTGTTACAATATCTGAAGCAGTGCCCCTGTTGTGATTCATTATCACTATATAGCACTATTGGAATTAATAATAATGAAAGACAATCATAAACTGATGACAGAAATTGTGGTGTTGCTACATGGTTTTATAACTAAGTGGCTAAATAACTGTTTTTGTGGATATAATTCCATTATAAAGAAAACAAAAGTAACCTTTACAGATAAGTAGTTACATAATTTAGTCTGGTATGGCATTGTTGGCCTAATTCTCTGCTTATCTGAACAGATAAAATTTCACCAACGATGACAGTGATGTGCCCATTTATTCTAGCAGGGAGCTGTGCACAGTTTTAAATTATCTGATGTTGTCTGAAGTGCCTCCTTGTCTTTGCTTTGTTAGAATCAGTTTCTCACTGGGGTTGCTTCAAAGGCAGCCTTGGGCAGCACAATTGGTTTTTGTGGCATGGGGACCGAGCCTGGGATTGGGACCTAGCAGGGTGCTGGCTAACATCTAAATATGTAACACAGTGTGGTCCTTACTCTTCTTTTGCGGGGGAGTGCCACATAATTTTCACTGATCAGCGGTCTTTGTCTACTGAGCACTAGCTGGGGAATTGTGTTTCCATGACCATAAACGCTACAATTGTGCCTGGCTTTACTTTATGTGTGTCACGCAGAGCTGTTAGTCAAACAAAAATCCCACTGACTCACCTCTTGTGTGCTGCCTGCTTGCTTGCTCTGCCATAACTCGGCAGTCTGCAGCAGACTTGGCCAACTCTTATTTCTCAGTTTATCTAAGTTTTTGTATGCAGCATTTTTAATCGCCACTAAATCCGATATGGGATGCCCTGTTTGCGCAAAACACAGTTACTTATCATGCCAGAGGAGGACTGCCAAACACTGCCTGTGGAAAGGAAATTTTTATTTCCATTATAAGAGAGAATGGCATGAAAATAACGATGTTTACGGAAGTGTTTAGGAAAGCAAGACAACAGTTTAGAAAAAGGGCTAGTTTTAGGCTCCTCTGAGTTCTTCAAAACTCTTTAAGTTCCTCAAAACTTGACAGTACCAAGGCTTCTACTCCTGAGAATGAATGCAGCCAGGAGGATTTTCAAACCTGGCATTGAGAGAGGGTAAACTCTATTTGGAAGGGGGAACCAGAGCTCCTCCTTCCCAGGGGAGTCCTCTCTACACTAGGTTATTAGCTATTGGTATGTAACCATGCCCAAATTGTTCCACTCTTACAAATAACTAAGTATTCATTGGATGAGGGACTTCAACCCTGTTCACCCGCTTTTCAGGTAAACTTCTTAACCGCTAGATTCAATAGTCCTTCCCTAACTCTTCTTTCTGTCTCTCTCTCACTCTGTTTTTTTTTGTAAGAAGAGGCCAAACAGGTTGTGGCACCCAACTCCATGGACCCTTTAAATGATAAAAAAAATTCTAGGGGGAATGATGGTGCAAAGCCTAGCTAGCTGGCTTCTTGCACTTCTTAAGAAGTGTCACATTTGAAACCAATCAACTGGTTTTATTGACTCTGGGCCTGGATATGAAAGGGTTGCTGTTCTTCCAATTGTATTTGATTAGTTCTGCCAGGACTTGAATCATGTTTTCATCTAATCCTTTGGAAGACCTATAGAGCAGTTCTTGGCCTAATTAATTATTTTTTAAAAGTTACTGCAATCAAGAGATGAAAAAGAGAAGTTACCTTCTTTAAGCAAAGCTGAGTATTTTCAGTACTGTTGTGGTGGGTTGACCCAGGCTGGATGCCAGGTGCCCACCAAAGCTGCTTGATCACTCCCCTCCTCAGCTGGACAGGGAAGAGAAAATACAACGAAAGGCTCATGAGTCGAGAAAAGGACAGGGAGAGATCACTCACCAATTACTGTCATGGGCAAAACAGACTTGACTTGGGGAAATTAGTTTTAATTTACTATCAATCAAATCAGAGCAGGATAATGAGAAATAAAAACTAAATCTTAAAACACCTTCCCTCCACCCCTCCCTCCTTCCCAGGCTCAACTTCACTCCCGATTTTCTCTACCTCCTCCCCTCCAGTGACGCAGGGGGACAGGGAATGGGGGTTGGGGTCAGTTCGTCACATGTTGTCTCTGCCACTCCTTCTTCTCAGAGGAAGGACTCCTCACTCTTCCCTTGCTCCAGTGTGGGGTCCCTCCCACAGGAGACAGTCCTTCACAAACTTCTCCAACGTGGATCTTTCCCACAGGCTGCAGTTCTTCATGAACTGCTCCAGCGTGGGCTTCCCACAGGGTCCCAGCCTCCTTCAGGCATCCCCCTGCTCTGGCGTGGGGTCCTCTACAGGCTGCAGGTAGATGCCTGCTCCCCCTGTGGACCTCCCTGGGCTGCAGGGGGACAGCCTGCCTCACCATGGTCTTCCCCACAGGCTGCAGGGGAATCTCTGCTCTGGCGCCTGGAGCACCTCCTCCCCCTCCTTCTGCACTGACCTTGGTGTCTGCAGGGCTGTTTCTCTTACATGTACTCTCTCCTCTTTTCTCCAGCTGCTGATGTGCAGCAACGTTTTCCCCTTTTTCAATAAATTATCCCAGAGGCAGTACCACTGTCACTGATGGGCTCGGCCTTGGCCAGCAGTGGGTTTGTCTTGGAGCCGGCTGGCATGGGCTCTGTCAGACATGGGGGAAGCTTCCAGCAGCTTCTCACAGAAGCCACCCCAGTAGCCCCCCTGCTACCAAAACCTTGCCACGCAGACGCAATACAACTGCCATTGTACCAAGCTGAATCTGTGGTGAGATGAGTAGCTTGTAATAGCTGTGAGTACTTCTATAAGGTGTTAGTTTATGTAATGTGTTTCAACTATATAATTGTTCTCAATTACTAAATCAAATTTTTGTGTTCTGCAATAGCTGTGTTACTGTGCTATTTTCAATTCTTAACATGAAATGGTGAAAACTAAGTTATTAGCAGAAGCTACTACATAAGCTAAAACTTCCAGAATCAATACATGAGGAAAAAAAAGACTGTGTTGGTTTCAGAGATACTCATAGCTATTCAGAGGTTTTTGAGTTTGCTGGATTTCTTTAAATTCTATCAAAGCACCTCAGAGCAATGAGGGTGGTTGATTAAGTAATAAGAGAGTCATCCTATGAGATTTCATGTGAAACCAAATTAAAGACAGAGGATATGAGGTAACAGAGCAGCCTGAAGTCTGTAAATCTGGTTTGGTGTCTTTCTAAAAGATCATCTTTATGTTGGCCAGAAGATACTATCTTGATGAAGTAATCGTTTGGTGAAATAGTGCACATGTATACTAAAGATCAGATTGACTGGTCACAGTGTTCCCGCTTTCCTGTTACAAGTACCAATAAAATTCAATGAAAGATAAACAACAAGGGAGCTTGTCCACTGAATTCTGGAAGGAAATGTCTTGAATCATGTTGCAGTCATGGGCAACCATCCATGGAAGTCAGATGTCCTGTGCTATGAATTGAGGTAATAAATGGTGACCTGGATATTTACTGCTCCCTCAAAGTCACTTTAAGAGGTGGATCCAATTTTATAGAGCATGATATAAACAGATATGAGATAGTTACCTTCTACAGTCAGGACATAAAGAGAAAGCAGGAGAAATGTGGTTATGGTGATCCAAGTCTTTAACCCACGTTAAGAAACTGGGGCAAGAAGCCTGGTGTTTGTAATTGAGCTTGATAAAATGCAGAGGTCCCATGAGTGCTGCACATCAGGATGAGGGATACCAGACTAGTCAAGAATCTTTAGGATAATAGTTAAACTGTAGACAGAGCCTTTTTTCCCCCTTATCTCCCTTTCTAAGCAGCAGAGAGGGACAGATTCTTTCGGAGTGATTCAGAGGAAGAGCATAACTGAGGTGCTGCTCTCCTCGGGACTCTGTGACACCAGCTGCCTGAGGAGCCACCGGTCATGCACCGTGAGTCGGTGCTCTCTTGTTCCCGTTCCTCTTGCTTGCTGCCCTTCTTTCATGCTTGCCAGAGCTTAAAGTTTGATTTTCAACAAAAACAAAGCAAAATAAACAGGCAGCATCTGAGAATCATGTGGCATAGCTATTTTGCTGTGGAAACTGCAGGGAGGGTTTTTTGTCAGCACTTCAAAACCCTACTTTTGTCTGATTAGTCCTCTAAATTGCTTTATTTTCTCCCCAGGAGAAAACCTAAATAATAATTGCGAAAGAAGCTTTCTATCACACTTAAAGCTGGAAGAGGGCTATAGGAAATTTAGTGATAAATCTTTTCCCAACAGTGAAAACAGTGTAACACACACTACAGTAGTTAGAAAAATATTTACCAAAAGTGAGTGAGTTCATGCTGACCTGATAGAGAACCATCCAGTACAGTTCTGGTTGTTTTTCCAGGTCTGTTTTGATGTTTTACTCAGTTCAGTATGTTAGTGATGTCACCATCCTAGCTCCGAGGCAGAGACCAACAAGAATTTTCTGAAGACCTTGCTTTGACTGATTCTGACTTCACTCAGTTCTGAAAATTTACTGGGAGAAATGTCAGGCAAAACTACAAGTAAAAGGCCTCCCTGACAATGCTTTTAAAGCTTTTATCACTGCATGTTGACAATGGTGGAAATGGGAACTAAGACAGAGAAGACATAAGAGAAAAGGTCACAGGTGGCTCAGTTTTAGAGCATGCTGTTGGTAAGTAGAGGAGAGTAGTGATGTTGCCAAACCCAGGTTCCCAAATTTTTGCTCTTGGCTTAAAAATATATACATTTTAAGTAGTAATAAATAAATTATTGCTGATTTGAAGCTTTGGATTCTATGCTTTCAGACTTTTATTTCTAGCCATGAAGGTTAGAGAAGTTAGTTTTCATTTGAAATGCAAGCTGAGAATCTCTCATTATAACATAATGCTGAGAAACTAAGGCTTCAAGAAGTATACTTTAAATCTCAGGGACTGTGATAGAATCACAGGAATTGGCAGCGGTGAATATTCTTAAAGTTTGCATACAGTCGATTTTGCAGTCTGGCTTCTCTAATGATACAGTACTTACAGGAGCTGGTTGCTGGCTTGAATATCAATGCGAGAGTTTTTTAGTCAGTTGTCTCTGGTCAGTAAATAGACTGATGCCTTAGAACGAGATCCAGATTCTGATCCATACTGAAAGAGGAGATAGATACAAAAGCAAACCTAACCCCAGGAATCATAAGCAAGTTGAAATATTTTAAAAATACATTTTCATACATATAAAAGTTACAAAATTATCTATAAAAGTATAGCATTTTGGATGATTGTTCTGCAGAGTTCGCAGCACTTAGTTTGGGGCAGTACTCCAGTGTTTAATATCAGCCTTTACTTCTGACTTTCTAGTTTGTGAATGCCATGATGCACTGGCAGTTGCAAGAGGCTGTCAGGAGAAAAGGATTCTGCCTACATTGTGCTAGAAACCCATAACATTAAGATCTGCTGCCTCTTGGATAAAGAGCCTCAGGACAAAACACCAACTTCCACTCTCATTGAAGCAATGATTTTTTAAATTGCCTTTGCCTTCTGATCCATATTTTTTTAAATCAAAGAACTTATCCTTGAAGGAAGCTAAAACTCTCCCAAAGCAACTTTCATGCTGGTGTATAAAGTGATTTAGAACACCCAAAAACTTTTGGACTATTGTAGCAATGTAGTAGAAAATAGGTTGTTATTTAAAGTGCCCCAACAAATTTTTCCTAAAGTGTGTTAGGTTTCTGGACAATAATAACCTTTTTGAAGTTAGACTGCTTGCTTTCCTTCACTTAAGGGATCAGCCATTTTTCAAAGCAAAGAAGTTTTACCTAAAATTTTGTAAGGTACCTAATACTGTATTCTGGCGCAGTCGATAACTGCAAATGATAAAAGGTTTTCTCTCAGCCTTTGTGCTTTCTGGCTGCATTAGAAACTGAACGAAGATATATGAGATGACACAGCAGGCTTTTTAATCCTTTAGAAATGGTTGGCAAAGTCACCTCTTTACTTACAAAAAGCAAAACATATGAAGTTGGGGTATATGGGTATTTTTTTAAATAAATGTTAAATCTTTTTGTAATCTACTGTATTTTCGCAGTCTGGGGTTGGGTGAAGGACAATACTTTAACATACCGAGACATGTTTATGGCAAGTTTATGAAACAAAGGCACCGATAATTCCAGGAGAAGCAGGAAAATATGGAGCCTTTGAAAAGCTTCTGTGGGTTTTGCTTACAGTCCTGTCTGGAATTTGCTATGGTTAGAATGAGAGGGGTGCATGATGAGTTGTAGGCAAATTTATATAACAGAGCTCGCCTTAAAGCTTTAAAGGCACTCTAAGCCTTTTTTTGTGAAAATCTAATCAAGATACCAAATGTGTGCAAGTAAGACTCAGAGTTTATATTCTACCTGATTTGAGGAAAAGTTGACAGAAAATTGTAGCAGTATGAAAGCTGTATTTTTCACATCTTTTCACTGGTTTTCTTTGCAATCTGCAACTTTTGCTGCAAATGTGTTACTCCTTAGACACTAACTCTTAATTGAACGATACTTCTCTATAGGTGAGCAATATCTATGAAAAAATACATAGTAACTATCTTGCAAAGAACTTAATGCAAAGTTGGATCTTCTGTAAATACTCTGCCCTGCTTGTCTCTTTTCAGCCAGTAGTATAGATACAAGTCCCATAACCTGGAAGGGAAAGGAACAGGGCTTGAAACCCCACCATTCCCTACTCCCCTTAAATTCCCACCCTGCACACCAGCTTTTCTTATCAGCCACAAACATAACTGAGAAAACAGGATGCAACCTCCTTGTTGACTCCAGCCAAAAAAGAAAAATTAACTCAAATTACCAGCAAGGTGGTTGTAGGCTGAGTTATCCAGTTGCATCCTCTGCGTGCCATCACATTGCCTTTCAGAGTGAATCAGTCTGAATTTAGCTTTTACCAGAGGGCTCTCCCAGGCCCCAGGCTGGAGTCCAGTTTCCAGGCTCCCACTGGTGATGAGTGCTTAATGGCGTGACGCCCAACAGAAGTATGTTTCTGGTCTTCCACCACTGGTTGGTGTCACAACCTGTGAGCTTCTGTTATTCCTTCCTTTGATTTTGGGGGTGGATAGGAGTATCTTGATGTAACTTCAACTGTATTATACACAGGTTTTATTTGCTAATGTTCATATAGTTTGTGGATATACGAATAGTTAAGACTGGCTTTCAGAAAATCAACATGCTGGGAGCTGACAACAGCATGCAACTACAACGCCTTAGCAAGAAAGGAGAAAAGATAACAATAAGATCAGTATGCTAGAGGGTGAGCACTATATAATTAGGAAACTGCAACTTTATTCTTGTCTCAGAAGCTATAGAAATCCATGACTGCCATCCTATTTCTGCATTCCGTCAGCCATTGCTTATTTTTATACCGAGACGACATGCTGGTTGACAGAATCTTCCGACTGATTTTCTTCCCCTGAACAAATACAAGACATACATACAATCTTCTTTTTTATTGTTAGTCTACCACCTTCCACAAACCAGCTCTCCTCTCAGAAGAGGTGGCAATATTTCCATGGGCAAAATACGATTTCTGCCAGTATCTTTACGGCCCTTTGAATTAAATTCTGTGGGAAAACCACCCCATTCAATTTGGTTATGTGAGACAAGGGATGCCACAGGAGCCTAATGGCTGAGGTTTAGAAAAACGTGTGGACATGACAGTTCCCTACCCATTGCAACCGAAGACAACCATCACAAGTGACATGCAAGGCTACTAAGGCTGAAATACTCTTGTTGCTCAACCATGTATCCATCTCCCTATTTTTTCTTACTCTCTGGACTGTTTTATTCCTGTGAAATAAATGCTAAAAACAAAGCTCATCTGGATTTCAGAATGGAAGCCCAAACCTTACCTATACCTTGATTTTGTTAAACATGCTGACATGCAGTGGGATGCATACTTGTGCGACGTGAGAGGAGGTGGAGTGGTTGCGCTGTGGGCTGCTGAGGAGCAGGAGGGGATATGGCACATTGCCATATGTGTAGGGCTGGTGCGTGGGTCCAGGCATCAAACCCAGCAGTCCTTCCTCTGTGTTGGGATGGCATCTGGAGCGCCTGCATCTTGTGAGCATCCACCATCTCACAGCATCTGCAGTGCTGAGAGTAGAGCTGGAGAGCTTTCACGTGATGGTTTGTTACGCTGCGTTTGGACTCCCAAATACCATGCAATAGGAGTAAGACTTTCCCACATTTTACAGGCTACACACCGACATGCTTTGCAGATCTGGCCCTCATTCATGCACAGCAGATACAAAATCTATAGATTTCAACCATATCTACGTGGAATTGCACCCTTTCACCAATGGCATAATGGATTAGTTATCTTACAGATCCTCTCTAATAAAGATTGCTAAAATACATCCATGCACATATACGGAAGTGTCGTAGCAAGTCCTGTGTTCTGCCCACACGCACAAAGAGCTGAATCATTAGCGAAGCTTGTACTTCAAGTGAGGTTTCCTATAGACTACAAGGCTGATCACCAGTGAAAGAGTGACTACATCCATGATTAGGGGAACTCTTGGTGGAAGGGCCAGATTGGCTGTAAACTGAAATTTGTGTCAATAGAGTGAGAGCAATTTACACTGGCTCCAGTGCAGTATAATGATGCCTTTCCAGCCAAAAAGGATGTGTTAAAAGCATTTGAAGCTGATCATTGATATGTATCTTGGGATTATTTCACTCCACAGCAAAAAAGAAATTTAAGGAGCAGGGCTTGCTCATATCTGCAAATCTACTTTCGAGCTACACTTCAGTAGGAAGCATGATAAAAGCAAGAACAGATAAAGAAGCAGTCAGTCCTACTGCTTAGGATTTGTTTTTTAATTATTATTTATTTTGATTCCTCAATCACTTTGCTTTACTCATTTGGCTGGAAGGCAAACGTGTTCCCTGTTGATTTATCTCTGCTCAGCCAGGGGCTTTTGCTACTCGGTTTGATTCCTAATATGGTAGCGACAGCAGATTTTGTCTGACTTCCAGAGTGCTCCTCTCAGCTCCTGGAATGCAGCAGGGAGAGTCCTGCAGAGACCAATAAAGACAGTTGTTGCACTAAGACTAATAAAGACCAGAAAATGGGCTTCCCCACATGTGCTGAAATTCCTGCTTTCATTACTCTCTAAATCACTGCTTTTGTCTTACTTTACTGTAAAGCTACAATTTGTTTCCCATTACCCAGCTGAATGGTCTGTCTTGATCACATCAGAAAACATATTTTTCAATAAGTTTGGAAAACACCTACTCCATCACAATAAAGTTTTTACTATACTAGCGTGTGGCTTGAAAGTATGCTGTCACAGTTTCAGTGGATTAATTATAGCAGAGAGGAATAATGTTACGGGAATTGAAAAAACTTAGAATTTCCCCTTTATTTTGTTTTTCTCACCTATTTGATTCAACACACTCAACTTTTCAGTGCTCTGAAATATCTGCTGGCCATTATGGAAGGAAACTGTTTTTCTATTTTTTTTTTTTCCTTTTAATAAAGTGTTCTTCAGGTAATAGGCTATCAAACTCACCAAATCCAGAAATGGTCTTTGCTGGTGACATACCAAAATCCAAGGATTAAATTCCTCCACCAGGCAGGGTCTCTAAAAGGTTAATATGGATTTGGAAATTAATTTCACTCCAAATACAGAACAATAGTGTGCAGTGACATGACTTTGTGATAAGCATTTGTTAAAGCTAAATCCTCCCTAAGCCCTGCAATTGTTTTCCTTTGTGCTAATGGCAAGCTAACCGGAGGCAGTCCCTCCCTCTCTCTCTCCCTGTCTGTCTCTCCTGAGGGTATCAGAAAGGCAAGTTTATTGTTTGCTAAATCTGGCTTTTTTTTTAATTAAAACCTCAGTTCTCCTTAGGTCATTCCTTTTAACATTTGTGATTTTCATTTCTGACAGGAGAATTTTTTTGTCTTTGTAAAATCCACAAATTTAATATTATTGCTTGCTGATTGGCATTACTGGCATGTACATTAAACAAAAAAAATTAATTATTTTTTATTGCTATTGAGTGACTGTCTTGACTTTTATTGTTCACAGGCAAAAAAAAGAGGCCTGTTGTCACCTAGGTACTGACTAATGTGGAAAAATGTTCAATAGGAGTTCCCAGAGGAAAGCTGAAGCCTGGGACTCCAGGGGAATTGATTGCTTCATGTCATCCTGGCCTGTATCAGAACCAGTGTGGCCAGCAGGAGCAGGGCAGTGATCGTCCCCCTGTACTCGGCACTAGTGAGGCCGCACCTTGAGTGCTGTGTTCAGTTTTGGGCCCTTCACTACAAGAAGACACTGAGGTGCTGGAGCATGTTCAAAGAGGGGCAACGAAGCTGGTGAGGGGCCTGGAGCACAAGTCTTGTGAGGAGCGGCTGATGGAACTGTGGTTGTTTAGCCTGGAGAAAAGGAGGCTGAGGGGAGACCTTATCGCTCTCTCCAACTACCTGAAAGGAGGCTGTAGCGAGGTGGGGGTCAGTCTCTTCTCCCAAGTAACTAGTGATAGGACAAGAGGAAACAGCCTCAAGTGGTGGCAGGGGAGGTTTAGATTGGATATTAGGAAAAACTTCTCTACTGAAAGGGTTGTTAGTCATTGGACCAGGCTGCCCAGGGAAGTGATGGAGTCACCATCCCTGGAGGTATTCAAAAAGTGTGTAGACAAGGCACTTCAGGACATGGTTTAGTGGGCATGGTTGATGGTTGGACTTGATGATCTTAAAGGTGTTTTCCAACCTAAGTGATTCTGTGATTGATTCTATGTTCTTAGCAGTGATTTTTAACAGTAGTTAGGTGCCTTTGAAAATGGACCCATCTACAACTCCAAATACTTAATACCTTTGAGAAGCTATTCTAATTTGGTGAACATTGCTTGAAAAGAGTATCGCTTTTCAAGCTTAGGTTCACTGAAATTATTTATATTCTCTATTACACACAACAAGTACTGCCTTGGCTTGGAGGCTGTCATCTACCTTTCCTTTACTATGTTTTCAATCTATTGATTCCATATAGAAACACTTATCAGTTTCACTCCTCTGTCATCCTCTTCTTCCTCCTCCTCATCTAATAACCACAAACACTTGGGCTTGTCTTCTCAAATATTCCTACTTTAAATTCTGAAGAGCCAAAGGTTTCTGAAACGCCTATGCACTTTTAGGATTCCTGGGTTATTTGATTTTATTACGGATCATGATCCCTTGACGAGACTACATCAAGATCTTGTTTCAGTGGAGTAGCACGGAGAAATACGCTGAGCTGCCCAGATTCAATCTGGTTTGTCAGTGAAGCACAAGATCAGATTGCTCCACCACTTTTGTACCAAATTGGATATCTGCTGTATAAATTTGTAGCAGGTATTCAAGCTGAAAACTATCATGTGCCTTTGGATTTCTGATGGGTTGTGTCGTGTTTGACTGCCTTTTAAGCTTAAGTGGTGTACAGTCAGTGGTGAACCTGTCAGTCAGATATCCATTTGTGCCATTAAATGGCTGGGACAATTTGAAGAAGAATTTGGGTACCTTGGGGCATGAGCTATCGGTTGTGTTATCAGAAATACTTCCATCTTTCACCTAATGATGCCATTTGTCAAGTTGTCTGTCCTCTTGTCTTACAGCAGGAATAATGTTCTCGGCAGCAGAGCATTCTTACTGCAGATGCTGTTGGCCTTGAACACATGTTCTTTAGTCTGCCTTGACTGTTAGCCCTTAAATACCTCCTGGTCTTGTTCATTTTTATATACTTGTCTGGGGTAAACAAACAAGGTAAATTGTTTGTTCTACCAAGGACTTCAGTACTCCCATAACCCTTCTGTGGGCATAATCTAGATGTTACTCTTGTCTAAGTAAAAATTTGCCCTAAGTTTCAGGTCACTGCTCCTCATTATGTGGAATCAACAGGAATGCAAGCAGACGTGCAGCCTCCCAGTCCTTCCTCTGCAAGTACCCAAGTTAAAAATCTGACCCTCAGGCTTTTTTAACTATTTTTTTTTGTGATACTGCAGAATAGGTTTTCACTCAGCTGTCATTTTTGAAAAACAGATACAACAGCTGAACTCAGTTGAAACTGCTGATCAATTTAGCCTACGTTGTAACTTCTCATGCCGAGATTGAGAGGAAGATGTTGCCCATCCCAAGAAAATCTGCTTTTGATCTTCTTTTCTTTATTGTGGTTAAAATTAATCCAAAATAAAGCCAGTCTTGCCAACAAAATTGAGAAACACCACCCAGATGGCCCCTTCCACTCCCTGAGCAGATGCAGTTCTTGCCTTGCAGAGTTCCAGGAGTCTTCTCCTCACTACCAGGAAACATGTCAGCTGGGCTTGTCCTTTGCTCTGAGCAGGGGCTAAGGAAAGGTTTCATGTGGCCTCTGTGTCTAAACACACACAAATGAACAACTGTATCATGGGTTGCTTTAGGTTTCATATATGGGATTGGTGGTGTATGTGTTGAGGCGATAAAGACTTTGATCTTCTGAATCACACTAAAATTAGGTGCCACAAATAGCCTATGTGAATACTCACAATACTTCCCAAAATCCTGCTTAACAGACACTGCATGTGTTGGGAAGCAGGAGAGGGGGGGAGAAAGAGAGCTGTTAAGTATTTTCTCCAAGTAATTCTGAATGCATGTTTTGTAGGCTAAAAGCAAGACTGCAATCATGTAGCTCCCTCCTTCCATTTACATTTTTTCCTTAAAGCTCAAATCTAACAGAAAAATAATGAAAACAGAATGACAACTGATATTTATATAAATATAAAATTCTCAGGCAGAAAAAGTACTAGGAGTATTATTTCAAATTGAGACTGAAAACCAGATGCTGATGGACTCCCTTTATATGCAGCACTGATGAATGAAATGTAGTTTGAAAGTCTTGATATGCTCTTAAAATAAGTATCAACCTTGATAAAGCATAACTAGGGTTGGTTTCTCAGCTGTGAAGAGTTCAGATCAGGCGGCTTTACTGGTAGTCATTGATGTTGTCAGACTATTTTTTTTTATTCTTTCTGTACTGCAGCATTCCTGCAGTATTAGTTCTCAATGCTATTTCTAGTTTAATCGTCTGAATCAAAAAACATCTCTCACATGTTGTCTAAGACTGAAAGCTTACCTGAATGAGAAATGCAGTTTATAAAGTAGAAGCAATAGGTTTTTATTAAAACACCAGAATTATTTTGCAGTATATTGGTTTGCATTTTTCTGGTGACTCATTTATATGAGCTAGAGGTAATTGGGTGTTTCCCTACCCTTTCTATCATATGTAGATAAACATCCTGCTGCTTTGCTTTTCTGTTTTTGCTGTCCTCTGCTTCTCCTTCTAAGTCACCTAACATTATTTGGGACTGCCAGGGTTTGGAATATACGGTCATAACTGGGTTTGCTGCATTTGAAAAAAACTCTCACTTGTAAACAATATGATAGTTCAGTGTTTTTGATGTGAGGCAGCCTTTATCACTGCCTTTGTCTTTTGAGTGTGTTCCTTCTAACCCCCTGTGGGAGAGGCTGCAGATTACCCTTAAACAGGGTATATTAGCTTTTTTTCCATGTAAAGACAATCACAACACAGTAGTACCACGCTGATGTGCAATCAAGCTATAAAACCTTACCATGCCAATGTTGACGAGTCTGCAGCACGAAATGTATATTCTTGCTACAGTAAATTGCTAATACACTAGTTAGACCAGCTTTTGTTATCTGTCCTCAGTGTTTTTGAGATTAGGACTTATTTTGCCTCACAGCTCCCGGGTTTGAGTTATTGTGATGAGTGTATTTGGGGGGAGTAACCAAAAAAGGAATACTTTTGTTATCAGTCAGTAGTTTATGAAGGGAAAAAAAAGTGTCAACTGTTTTCAGAGAAAGAAAATGGACATGGAAGGTTGCTCCCTACCACACCACAGCCTCCATAACATTTGTGCTAAGCAAAGGTGTCTCGGTGCTTGGCCATGGGAAAATACTCTTTTTGAGTAGGTATCATCTATACGTCTTTCTGACTGGCATTACTTCCTTTCAGTCAGTTCTTTCTATGAGCACAGCCTTTCACTACATGAAAGAAATCCACCCCCCTCTTTTTTTTTTTTTTTTTTTTTTCTTTCTTCCAGTTATTTTTGGGTGTCTGTCTTCACCCTTGTCTCTGTGTGGCACAGTAATTTTCCTCAGAACAGTCATCCCAGCTATTTAAGCCCAGAAGCACAGAGAAACATGACCATGCAAATAGAAATTCTTGACTAACCAAAATTTGTAAATCCCCCTGGGTTTCTTTCAGTCAAGTCCCCTAAAATCTTGATAGTCACACCACCACCCAGCAGCATCACCTACTGGGATGCCTAAAGTAGGTGCCTTTCCACCATCATCCAGGATGCAGGCAAATAGATACATGCACTAAATATCCAGAGAAGCAGAGGCCCAACGATGACAATCACACAGGCAAGGTGGGTGAGGGCACACAAAGAAAGGAGACCTGGCACCAGCCTTTGCTCCACTGAGTAAATGAAAGGACCACAAAAAATAGGTTCTTCTCAGCAGAGTAGACCGAGAACCTGTTTCTCCTATCTCATAACTTTGTCTCACTCTCTCTGGAGGTGGGAAACATAGGTTCAGATACCTTCAGCCAATGGAGAGGTCTGAAGAATGTTTCCTAAATCAGCAATTAGCAGTTTAACCTCTTGGTAATCAGCAAAAGAGGGGTGGAGACAAGAAGCCAATGTTTTAATTGCTTTATTTTGTAAAACAAAATAGATAAACCTAAAAACCCCTAAGCTGGCACAGTTGTAGGAAAACAGTGGAAACTTGAAAAGGTGAAGTGTAATTCCTCTCCATCGCATTTTTTCCAGGTGTGTTAGGGCAGCTCTCCACCCAGGTGTCTGGCCCTTCCAAACCCCACCTGATGCTCCTCATGTGCTCCCTTTTTCAGCCTGATTTTTGAATTGTGGCCTCCACTTGGCAGCATGTGCCTCAGAGTGAGGTAGGGCAGTTCTGCCCCTTCTCCAGATAGCGATACCCCTCTCTCTGTGGCTTTGTTGGATAGCCAGCCTGGATCTGGAGGACTTCAAGGTACCCACTAATAGTGTGATACGTCATTACATACCCAGCTCCTGTCGTTCTATGCTAAAGCATTCCACTTGGTGCGCTCTTTAACCTTGGGTTGTTGGGGTTTTTCTATATTGTACTTCTGCTTCTCCCTCCACTCTTCTGCCTGTCATTATTCCTCAGTCTATGTGTATTCCCACCCTCCCTCCTCCCCAGTTCACTTGAGGACAGTCTTTTGAATCTCTGTAAGCCTTTATGTATTATCTTCTGGTATTTTCAGTACTATGAATTTTAATAAATATAATTAATTTTTTCTCTGTATCATCAAAAGGCATTACATAAATTCAAACTCAGCAGTCTGCTGGAATTTGCTGCCTGAAGTATTGCCAGTTTGCTTTGGTTTCTGTCTGAATTCCTGTCCTGGAGAGTCTGCCTGTATCAGCAGCCCCAATTAATACCTTTCCACCATTTGATGTTAATGCCTTTCTCATCTTAGTTGCTACTGTATTCTTTCTGTTTGTATACGAACGTGATATATTACAGTATGCTTCTTTATTTCTTTTTTTGTTATCTAAGATTGCAGGTACCCTTCTCCAGTATGTTGAAGTTTTAAAATGCCATGCTGTCTTTCCCCCTCCTAACTACATTCAGGCTTCATGAGCAGTCAGTTCCTCCCCTTTTGGTGCAAATACAGGGGAGCAAGGTTTACTACTTTGATGCTCGTAGTTTCTATGTAATCACATTTACAAAGTGCTTCGTTCAGTTGCTTTGCTTTTCCACAAGAGTATCCCGTGTTTACCCACAGCCAAAACTCAAGGTGCGTTTTTCTGTTGGTTCAACCCACATTTGCTGCGCTTCATAAAACTATTTGTTTTTCCTGTGTGTAACTATGCTGAAATGAACTGCTTGGATGCAAGAGAGACAAATCAGCTGCCCTTGCTCTGGCAGTAAATTTAATCATAAGCTCATAAGCAATAATTTGTGCTGTTTTTAAATAAGAGTTTNTTTTTTTTTTTTTTTTTTTTTTTTTCCCAGTTTTCTGCTACTTTCCCCATCTGGCACTGTAATGTTTGTTGTTCTGTTCCAGTTGGAAGTGCTGTGGGTGGAATTGCAGACTCGAATGCTGGCTGAATAGCCCTTAGGCCACTGTGAACGTTGCTGTTCCACTGTCGGCCCTATGTGTTCACCAACCTCAGTTTGGGATTCTTGGGTGAGGGAATCATTGGCTCGCTCTTGGTTTTACAGCACCTCCTTCTTCCCAAAGCTCCCTGGTTCTCTGAATTCAGCATTTCAATAGCAACTTGATGTTCATTTAAGTGCACAACAGTGAAGAGTTGTTATTTTGAGACTGCTTTGCTACACTCACCGTTTAACGTTTTCTGTTAGGCAGGCTATCATTAGTTCTTATAAATACCAACCCCTTCTTCCCCACTATAAATGGATTATTGGATTCCATTATTCCTATGAGAATCTGTCTAATGTTATTGAAGTTACACATGCTTTCATTTATAAATTATCCAGTCACACAGCATCTTCTTTTAAAGGTGCTGTTGGGAATATGTAATCCAAAATCATCTAAATTGTTACAGTCTGACATATGAGCAAGAAAGGGCCTGATGGGCCGTGTAATCTGTGTGCGAGCACGCTGCATCTGGAGCAGTCCACCCATGGGGCATAGGTAGATGTTAGCAAGTGTAATGTTAGTCTTTTTAACTGAACTGTTTATGGCTATCAGGGCTACTTTGGCAGCCTATCTGGGCTGCTTGCAATTTCTTAACTCCATTTATGGCCAGTACGCTACTGGGTGGTGTTGGGAGAATCTCCCAGGCACACCGCTCAATCTTCAGCCCACTTATTAAAGCGATTTTAAAAAGTGTTTTGCTGGGGTCAGGACTGGCATAGATGCTATGCAGGAATCTACAGCAAATGCTTTTGCTACCCACCTTTCCCTTGTGTATTGATCAAGTAGAGACTACAGCTAAAGCTTTGGCCCATAATATCAAGTAATCTACAGCCCAGTGGGGTTATGGGAACTGTGATGAGGTCCTACGTATGAGCTAAATATGAACATTAGCTGAGGACTGGACATTATGTAGCAAATAAACTTTTTTTAAAAAATCAACAATCCTGTTTTCAAGGAAATGTGATAAGAATAAACCCACAAACCCTGTGTTTTATGCCAAGAGAATTGTTTCTAATGAGAATGTTTTGCAGTATTTCCCTTGGGACATCAGCCGCTCCTTAAAAATAATGTTCCAACTCTAATTTGCTCATTTGTGGAGGAAGGTAGAAGGCCCAACAGCTTGTGACAATGAATACAAACTCTAACTTTTATGCAATCTAGGATGTACCATAGTACTTGTACTCTTTCTTAGTAATTGTACCTTATATTGTTTCTTCCCCTGATAACACATTTTCCCCCTCTGGCTTTCCTTCCCGTTTGAGGCTTTCCATTCATGTGAAAAATAGTAGTTTAGACAAACCAGGCACAATATCCCTCTAAACTCATTATTTCAGAGACTTTAATTATCCCTCTCATCCATACATGAATAAACAGAAGAAAAGAAGTCAGGGCAAATTATCCATGGCCTGGATGCCACAGGCGTCGTGTGAATCATCCCTCTCTCGGGAGAGAAGGGTTTATATGCCCACGGAGGGAGCATGTCCTGTGATCCTTGGGAAAAATCAGCAAATCTGTGGGAACTCCCAGGAAAGTTCATCCTGTTTTGCTCTGCTCTGAGTCCTGCTGCTTTCCATAGCACAGCTCTGGCAGCCGCTGCTGTCGCTTTCCGAAGGCAGAAGCAAGCATGCAGGTATTGCTGATGCTGTCAGCCTTCATCCCTGGCACACTCTCTATAGAAAATAAAGTTGTTTGCTGTATAAAATTGCTGTTCTCCCTGCTGCCTGCTCCCATAAGCCAAAAAAGCTTCATCTGAAGGGTGTTTGCACAGAAGAGGAACAGGTTAAGGGTGCAATATTGAATTTAGCACTGCTCCAGCTCTGATCTAAGGCTCTGGCTTGGCCTTTCCTTCGCTTTCCACCCCGCTGCGCTGTTGCAGGATGAGAGCGATTATGGCTCTTTAGCGTGGAACTAACGATCCACCCTGCAAGTCACCTGTCCTAACTGCGTTTTCAGAGCCATTTATAAGGCTGCATTTCCAAACCTGATTTTCTTTACTTCTTGGATCAATTTCCAAGCCTTTCAGCAATTTGTTCTGCTTCCTGGAATGGAAACTCTACTGTCTGCTGACACCTTTGCTCTAAATGTCAGCGATGTGTGGTTTGGCACGGGTTTGGCATAAGTTTTCTTCTGATGGGGAAAAATGTGCTAATTAGCACCCAGTTATCCCAAACATTTTGAAGACAAAAATACAGCTGGAGGCAATTCTGGCACCATATTTCTTCTTGGTTTCTACGTTTTAGTTGAGAATGTCTTATTACAGTGTTTTGTCATGTGAAACTTAATTCAGCTGTATCTATGACTAGTTTGTTCTGGCTCAGTTTTTTTCCTATTAATCATGTTAGGCTTACTCAAGGTTCATAGAGGGTTTTCGCTGATCCCCCTGCACAGAGCCATGTGGGATTTTTTCTTTAAACTGTTACGCTCCCCCTGCATGCAGGCTCAGAATTGTAATTGCATACCCAGTCAATTCCAGTGTTATCCCTGTAGCATTTTTCAAATTTGTCAACTTTCTAGGTGTTTTCTTTTCATATTTTGATTAGATTACAGAAGCCTTAAAAATATTTAACAAAGATGGGCACCATCCTTATGTTTGCATTCAGAATAAACCGTTGTAGTGAAACCATCCCAAGCTATGTTGTTGACACTCTTCTGCTGAAGATCTGTACAAGTGGAAATTTGTGTGCTGAATTCTGTCCTACCTAGGTGGAAAATCATTTTTCATTAACTACTGATTCCTATAACAAATTTTTCATCTTGAGAATTGACTGCTTGTCAGTGCATTTTAAGTTCCGCCTCTTCCTCAGATATTGTCGTTAGCCACGATGTTCTTCTTTTGAGTTGTAGTATTTTTTTTTTCTGCTCTAAAGTTTGCTTTTGTGAAACCTCTAATAATGAAGTGCATCTTGTCTACAACATGATGATGATGAACTAGTCATTATTTGAAGAGGGCTGTGATTGTATATATATGCCTCGTGGTCCAAATGACTCCAGAAGTCTTTACCTGATATGACATACCATTTCAGTTACCTTTTAAATAATGTATTGGCATCTTACTGCAAACTTAAGGAAAACAAAATGTGTCAGCTGGTCCCCCAGTGCTTTAGAAACTGTTCAGCTAGCCTCCCTTGAGATGTTGTTGTAAAATCTACAATGCGCAATTAGTTATGAATTTTACATCTTTTTAGCATTCATGGGTATACTGTTAATGAGGGAATAAATAGCAGAATTTTATTTAATCCTACACATTGCTTAACATGAATTATTAAGCAAGGGACACACAGCCATTCTGTCACCTTTGGCAGAGGGACATCTGTAGTGCTCTGGATGCAACATCCTTTCTTCCAGATAGATGGGTAAGGTCCATCCACAGATACGTGTGGATATAATGTGGATCGAAATCCCTGTTTACTTTAAAGGAATAAAACCAGAGGAAAAAACAGAGTGATGATCACCTTTTCTAACCTGAAATTTCTTCAGTGTAACTGTTCACATGAAAGCAAATAGGCTGTCTTGTATCAGTGGAGAGAAATAAATATTTTGGGGTGCAATTTATTTGACTAAAGACAGATATTTACTCTGGAATGAAATAACTATCCAGAGTACATAAAGAAAAATGCTTATTTATTTTCATTGGCGTCAGATGTAGACATTTCTACTTGGTCAAAAGAATTCTGCCCTTTATGCCCAGGCTATGCACTTAACAGACAATTTATCATTGCTGGGCTGTAATATCAGTTCTGTCATCCTTACTAGTCTCACTTATGCAGTGAGACTATTTACATATTAAAGTATTACTCAGCATGAGTAATGGTGCCAGCACTGAGGTTATGTTGCAAATAGAGAGATGTTTCTATTAGCACTAAACCTTATCTCAGAAAAATCACTGGAGACTGGCACTTCCCAGAGGTTCTGCTTTCTTTTGATTATCCTCCCTTCTTCCAATAATTGACTCCAAGCGGTTCAGTTTCTGTTATTTGGTGGAAGAGAATCTGACTTTTTCAGAGATTTATTCATGAAGTTGCAAGAAAGGCTGAGCTTAGGTGTCAGGTTGTCTGTGTAGATCGCAAGCAAATAGATTACTGGAGAGTTGAGGGAGTTAGGGATAATGTCATGGGATATGGGAGAGTGTAATTGAAGATAATGCAGTGGTGGAGGGGCTCATATATGAGACACAGAAGAAGGAAGAGAGGGGAGAACTACGTAAGACCAGGATACTTCAAGAAATAGGAAGTGGAAATCTAATGAGGAGAAACTTAGTTAAAAATCTCTAATGGCCCATCCACTTACTTGAGCTGGACACCCTGTTCTGATTTGGAATGTTTATGTGATAAGTAAACTCATTTAATACTTTCCTCTGAAACCAGAAGAAAAGGAACATTATTTCAGTTAGGTGGCGTTCGATTTGTATTTGGATTAGCATGCCAATTTTAGCCTCGGATGAAAAAAAATGAGGATATTGTGTCATTTGTTATGCCCCCTTCTGTGCTCCATTTGGGACCTCTGCCACTACAGAGCAGAGGCAATCTGGTACCACTTGGATCTTTCCTACTAAACAACTGGCATGACTGAGCCTAACCCAAATCCCCAGACAGACAAACAGAAGAAGCCAATCAGGACATGAAAAAGAAACCGCAGAAACCTAGCTTCTGGGCCTTGTCGCATGGCCATGAGTTACCCAGGGTCAGATTTTGCTCTAATAGTAGCATGAAGATAAAAAAATCTAGAAAGTCAATAGAAGCAAATCATTTAATTTGGATGTACTTGTAGAGCCTGAGCATTCACATACTCTTCAATTCTAGGTTAAAAATATCTTTCTCCAAAACATGGAATGTTTCTCGAGATAGGAATATATCTGCATCGCTATTTAAATCATTGCTGTACAGTTCCTTAGGGGCATATGAATAATCATCGAATCTCTGTATATTGTCCATGCACAAGCACAGGTCAGTAACAGATTTGCTTACATTGACTGCATTTATTCTAATAGAATTCTTCAGTTCTAATCCCCTTAATAATAACGTACTGCTGTAGTGTTTGGCCTCCCAGCTCACTCAAATTACAATTTAACACATTTTTATCCCATTTCCATATCTTAACACTCTACCACTGGCTCCTTGACTACTGAACTTTCTTATTATACATTAGCTATACCTAAAATGTCATTTTCATGTTAAGACAACTGTGCATTCAGCATGGAACCTCAGCAAAAGTAATGAGCTAGATTAGTTTTTTTCAAGTATCAACTAATGTTGAACACGTCCAGATTTGCCTGTTTTCTACCTTCAAAACACTGTATGCAGTGACACTGAACTCGGTATTCAAAAAGAAATAGACCTGTGTTGGCTTTTTGCTAGCATTTCTGCTCTTCGCATGATACTCCTTAATTCATACATTGTGCAGCCAAAAGGAACCCTTGCAATCCCCTGTCTAGCCTTGAGCGTAAACCTACCCAGATTTAATTTCTATTTGAACTTGCATCTTTTGAGGGAGAAGGAATCTTAACCCTCTGTAATAGAGAGTTCACCACAAACACTGAGAAGTTATTCCAGCTGTTTTAATCTTACTTAACAAAGTACATGCCTGTTTCTAAGTTAGAATTTATCTAGTTTCTTCTCACAGCCATTGGATCTTATTATACCCTTATCTGCTGGCTTGAAGCGTCCACTGCTGAAATTGTGCTCCCTTCAGAGGTACTGTAGACCGTGATCAAGTCACTCCAGTAACTTAACTGTCCCAAACTCCTAGGTCTTCCACACTAAGGCATATTTTGACTGTAGCAAAATGCTATTACTCAGACATTCTGAACATGAATTTTATTCCAGAGTCGTAAAGCATGGTTTGCTCATAGTGATAATATTTAATTTCAGTGCTCATTCTTCTTCTGTAGCCCCACTCTTTTCTCAGGAGAGAAAGGAGAAGCCCTTTCCTTTGATAGTTTGCATTCAGGCTCTTAATTTATGCCACAGATGACTTCTGGCTGGCTGGTGCTTTGTATAGCTCCTGCCAGGTCACTAGAGGGAAGGCTTGTCTTGACCTACATCACAGTTCAGCTGCCTAAAGCCAAGAGAGGTACCTACTCAAATTTTTGTGACAGTACCATATAGGTTGTTGAAAAGGATGAGCTCGAGATGCTTCGAATGGTGCTTCATGGTAGGTTTAAAAAGAAAAATGACTGAAGTTAATGAAGGTACTGCTAATTACCACCACCATGGAAGAAGAACTGCTAGTTCAGTCTCTAAATGGGAACATGGTTCTTGTAACAGATTAAGGACTGGCAATGCTCTTCTTTTAAGCAGGCAGAATTTCCATTGAAAGTATAACCACTGAGATACCATTTCACGGCAGTAACCTCCGTGAGAGTTTTGCTTGCGCGAGCAATGCCTGATGAGGTACCAAATCAGTTCTGTTACTTCACCACCAGAAGTCGCACAAAATAACAACGGGAATTCAATGGAGAGTAGCCAAACCAACTCATAATTTCTACCAATACTGTGGCCTGCACCTTACTCTGGCTGCATATAGCACTAAGGTAGAGGACTGGTGTCTAGGGAGCTAAGTCCCTTCCGGCCATGCTGTCTGGCTGCGCGCCAGACCCACGGTCACTGCGCTGCAGCAGTCGCAGCCTGCCGGGGAGGTCGGAGGACAGGAAAACCACAGTGCAGCCTCTGCCCAAGGAAAAGGAATGATGCGAAGAGTTGCCAGGCGGTTGCAGAGCCGCCAGCCGTCTGAGTCCTGTGCCTGCCATGGCGTGCATTTGGCAGTGCTCACGGCTCTTGGGAAAACCACCCCATAGCCCTGTTGCTAAGAAATGTTTGCAGTAAATACATAAAGAAAAAAAAAATCTCCAGGAGGGTTAATGAGCTCCAGAACAAAGTTAGGTGGGAATTTAGCCCTCCTTCACGAAGTTAAGGAGATGATGCAATAAATGTTTTGCACCTTTTTCAATCGTATGGGAGTTTTTCTATAGTGGAAATTAGGACTTTGTTTAAATAGAAGCTGTTTGTTGCTAAAGGTTTTTTGGTTTTGTTTTTTTTTTCATCAACTCTTAAATGTGTTGGATTAAAATCTCGAAAACACACTGAACTGCCCTTCTTAGCTCTGCTTCTTCTCTTGATTACTTAGATCCCTATGTGAAGATCCATCTGATGCAGAATGGTAAGAGGCTGAAGAAGAAAAAGACTACAATTAAAAAGAACACTCTGAATCCCTACTACAACGAGTCTTTCAGCTTTGAAGTACCATTCGAGCAAATTCAGGTAATGTCAAACAGTGTTTTGTCTTCCCTCTGCATTCCATCTCTCAGCCCTTATAAATATTTAACAGGAATCTTGTTAATTATCACATGTGCATGCCTTCATTAGCACCTAGGTGCCAGCCCTGTGCCACATTAGATGAGTGTGACTGCTTCAAGAGGGAAATGATAAAAAGCACAGTACTTATGAAGCTTTGATTCATCAGTGAAAAATGGATAACTGACATTTTCTAACAGAAATGGATGCTGAAAAAAAAAAAAATCCACAGGGAGATAGCAAAGGAATGTGCCAGCAAAAAACTATAGGGATAAAAGAAAAGGTATATATAGCAGTTTTCCCCAAATTATTTGAAATAATAAATTGGCATCATCACTTATATTTGTGTTCCCTACACATTCATCGGTCCTGTTTGTTGAAAGCACTGCAGCATCCCTCTTAAGTAAAACACCAAATTTAACCACAACTTTTTTTCAGTTATTAACCACACCATGAAAACTTTTTCAGTGATTCCTACATCCCTTGGCAAAAAGATATTTGGGAGTCTTAGGGGTCAGTACTGCAGTACCTGTTCTGTTGGCATCTCAGGGGAGCTCCAGCAGTTGTTCAGGTTCTGCTCCTGGAGAGTTCAGTGCCTAAAATTAGGGGTCTCAGAAGTCAGTGCAGTGAGCTAGAAGTCACCTACATTAGCAGTGGGAAATACCAGGACAAGGCATTGGGTCATTTTTTTCAGGGACTTGGTTACCTGCCTTGGGGCTGCTGGGAGGCAAATCATTTCTCGCTCATGACAGTGGGATTTAACTACTTCTGATGTTAACTAGCCTTTTCTCACAAGAGAGCAGCTCTTCTTAACCATCTCAGGAGGCACGTGGGAAACCTGCGTCCAATTCACTCTCCTGCCTAAGTGAATTTAAACCTGTATCTTCAATGTCATAAGCAAGTACTCTTGTCACCTGTGCCTATGGCTTGTGTTGGGAGTGCAACACTCACTTCTGCATAAATAATAAGTATATGGTTGGCCACAGTTCGTAAGATTATGTGTTAGTTGGGTGGTTCACTTGGAGAGGCTTCGGTCTCTGGTCTGATCTAGGTAATGCAAACCACATAAAGGTCAGTTGGTACAGGCCTCCGTTTTTTTTAAAGCCTTAACCATTAGTGTTAAACTATTTCGTTGTTTTGTTCACTTGCTAGAGCATTGATCAGCAGGGAAGACGTATTGATTTAAATATCCTCAGAAAAGAACTGCATGCTGGCTTCCAACCCGCCCATGGAGCCCTATGACCATGGAGATCTTAAGCAAGACAACAGCTTTTCTGGGTGGAGCTGAGCATGGAAAGTGTACTTTCCGGGGCCTCTCAGTTTGAATGACCACAATTAAAATAGGCTGGGAATACATCCTTTTGTGGCTTGTAAGAGAGGTCTAGGTATGAGTTAGGTGCCATGCTACTTGTAGTTTAAAAGTTTAAATGGCCTGGGCCAATTTGGGAGCCCCCTTCTGATGAGATGAGAGCATGGTGCAGGTTTTGAGACTGTCCATCATGGATTTTCATAGCAACTGTATTGGAGGGAAGCCCAGGAGCCAAGGCCTACATTTCAACTGAAGCTGTGTGCTTGGTTTTTATTGACTTGGTACCAACAAAGAAAACAAAACTAGACAAGGTGAGGCGGTAGGAATAGTGACTTGGATGCGTGACTAGCCTGTTCAGAGTTTCTTCATGTCCCACAGCATGTACAGGTGTCTGTGGACTCTAGGAATCAAAAAGTGGGAACTCCAGTGGGGCCTAATTCTGTTGATTTAATGAAAGCTGGTCTGTGTGCTTGTGAAAGATCTCGTAACAAGCATCAAAGACCCAGAGGCAAAAAAAGATGAATCAAATCACATCGAGCCTCTCTGGCAATTTAGGCAATGAATGTCTTGATTTCCAAATCGGGACAGGACTGGGGAACTGGAATGGGCACCTCCAAGTATCAGATCTGAGCTTTGGCATGGTTAGGTGCATTCTGTAGGTACCTGGCCATTTTGCCTTCTAATCCCGAGTCAGTTTTGTAAGGTGGATATATGCCCTTTAAAANGGGGCAGGGGGAGGATAAGTTTATTAGAATGACTTTATAGCTATTTACTTCAGTATATAGCCTCAATTTACTCAATTTAAAATCTGTGATTATGGACTTTGGTCATATGCCAATGTATTTTGGAGTTAGTTATAAAAGACTATATTTAGAACTTATTTCATTATGGCTACTGAAGTGATTTAATCATTAGAAAAACATATTTAAATGTTATATAGACTTAATATGGTAAGAATCACTGTGACTTTTGGGCAATTCGTGCAAAAGTCATTAAACAAACTTTCACAGTGAAATAGAAAATAATGGTTAGTCATGTTTCTTGATTGTTGGAAGAGAGAAGACAAGAGAGCTCGTGGAGGGAAAGCAGCTCAATAGCAGTACACTTAGGGAATTTAAAATGGGCCAAACTTTAACATTTTTAACAGCTTAGTAGCAACTATGGCTTCTGGCTCTTCAGGGAAAGTAAGTGATGTCTTTAAGGGTAACAGGAGAGCAGCACTGGGAAGTCAAACCCTGTTGCTACAGGCAGATCAAGCACATGTTTTGCCACCTGCAAGACAGACTGCCTCCGTAGGCAGCAAGGTCTCCAGGCCCTGGCAGTCCAAAGAATGCCTAATTGTGCCGAGGAAACTGGTAATCCAAGTGTTTTATTAGCAGAGGTGGTGCCTTCTACTAGCACCTCTTGGGTTTTGCAGTGCAGCTGTTCCTTTAATATATGGTACAAAGGCAAAGAGATGCTCACATTTCTCTGTAGGTTTAAGCCAGAGACCACGAGGTGAGAATCATCTCAGAGTTAATCATCTGAGCTAGCTGTTCTTGCATCTTCACAGAGCAAGGAAAAGGGTCTTTTGCTTACAGTGCTCACTGTTGTCTTATGATTAATAAAAAAAAATCAGTAGTAACTAGCCCCCAAGCTTCTAGGTACAGCAGGCAACTTTGTTTTGTACCGTAAAATAATAGTCTCATGCTTACTTTTTATATCTGTGATTGTACCATGCATCTAAAATAAAAATGCTCATTTGGGGAGGTACCATCAACATTGAAAGTCAGTGTATTGCAAACAGCACACTAAAACATCATTTTGGCATCTAGAAATACTTGCTTCAGGATATTGCCTTTTATTGTGAGTGCTCCGGGGAGATGATGTACGCTTTTGTCATCAGCAGCTATATAAATACTTTAGTGCCTGTTGGAATCATCTCTTTCTCTGGCTCAGTGAATTGTACAATCTTGTAAGGGAATGGACTCTATAAAATAGACCTCGTGAGCCTGGTCTTGCTGATATGCTTAGAAGAGTCAGTTATTTTTAAAACATAATCCTATTACTAACACTGAAATGAATCATTCTAGTAAGAAATCCAGACTGTATATATATTTAAAGCCTTAAATTTTAAAACCTGATGCTTGAGACAAAAAGATTTTTCTGGAAGAAATTTGTTTCAGGGAATTTCTTCCTCCAGTTCAGGAAACTCACACTGTAATAAGGAGCTGTATCTACTTATCGTGGGATAGAAAGGAACAGGGAAAAGAACTGCATGTTCATCTTTAAAAATAAAGCTCCCTAAGGAGAAGTGTTCACAAGTTAGTAAAATCAGCGCAAGGCTGTTAAGGTCTTAGGTCCTGTTGGGGAAGGACACCACTCCACTGAAGGAATAGCTGTTTGTGCTCTTTCAACAAATATTAATGACCTGAAGGAGAGGAATGTGTGCATGTGCACGCAAAAGCATACACAGATGCCTGGCTTGAACATCACCCCCCAGTGTGCTCCAGTCTAAGTGAATGGAAACTTGTCTATGAGCTGTGACAGATGGGCTCGCGCAGATTTTGTGGGAATAGTTTAACCCCGTTTGCCAGAGGTCACTGTTCCTACAGCAGAAGTGGCACTCCAGCGCTGGTGCGTCAGAGCCCTGCGACAGGGGGGGGTTATACTTCTTTCCAGCCCCCCGAGCATGCAGCCTGTCTTCTAGACTCCTTTATAAATACACAGAATATACGCAGTATACACACATACTTACATGTGTGTGTCTGTATAGAGTAACCGTAAGGGCTATATTCCAAACTTACCTGAAAAGAACCGATTAGCAGGCTGTAAGGGTTGTTTAGAAGCAGAAAAGCGATTAACAGAATAGAGTATGACATTGCAAATGTTAACTTGGGGTAGAGCTGTTTCTGAATTTTAACTGCGAACATAATTACTTAAACAATAATGATGCGTTAAATTGCACTACTTTTGAATTAGCTTAAGATCTCCATTTTAGCCCTACAGACTTCTAGCGGTCTAAGTCTTCAATAATAACAACCAAAAAATCCATATGTTGTTAATCTGTTAAAGGAAAAAAAATCAACCTCAATTCCCCTATGAAGCCCTTCGATGCAAGGGGACAAGTTTCAAGTTAACAGGGAGGCTGTGAACTTCATTTTATTTGGGAATCTCCCAGGAAGCAAAGACAAAAGTTTGAATTCGCTGCTCACTGGGGAAAGGTGCTCCGGCTGTCACACACTTACTCCCTTCATGGAGTCTCCGTTGGTGTTGTCTGTCCCAAGACTCATCCCTGCCCGCCTTCCCCTGACTGTCACGCTCACTGGTCTCTCTCTCTCTCTCTCATTGTAGAAAGTGCAAATTGTTGTGACTGTTTTGGACTATGACAAGATTGGCAAGAACGATGCCATCGGGAAGGTCTTTGTGGGCTACAACAGCACTGGAGCGGAGCTGCGGCACTGGTCAGACATGTTGGCCAACCCCCGGCGGCCCATTGCACAGTGGCACACCTTACAGCCCGAGGAGGAGGTAGATGCCATGCTGGCAGTCAAGAAGTAAATTAAATTAAATTAAATTAAATTATGAAGAAGAAAAAAAAGAAGAAGCCTTTCTGCATTTGCCCACATAGTGCTCTTTAGCCAGTATCTGTAAATACCTCAGTAATATGGGTCCTTTCATTTCCAGCCATGTGGTCCTGACACAGATCAGTTGTACTTTTAAATTCCTGTTTTAATTTGCACAAATTTAAATGTAGAGAGCCCTCTAAAGGCGCTTCATTTCACCACTGCCCCCCCAGATCTACTCTTCTTTTAAGCAATATGATGTGTAGATAGAGCATGACAGAAATTATTTATTGTATCACACAGTTGTATATATACACCAGTATGCTGAGAATTTATTTCTAGTTTGTGTATTTGTATGTTGTAAGCGTTTCCTAATCTGTGTATATCTAGATGTTTTTAATAAGATGTTCTATTTTAAATTATGTAAATTGACTGAGATATAGGAGAGCTGATAATATATTATAGGGTAACTATTGTACCGTCTGCATTCCAGAAAAAAAAATTCCAACTTGTAAGGCACTAGTAGTGTTACACTGACATCTTAAAGGACAACTTAAATCTGAGCTTTCAACTGGACCATCCTAGTAACACGCTCCGCGTCCACAGTGAATCCTGGAGGGGCAAATCCAATTGGGTAGACTTCTTTCACAGGCAGCTTAGCATGATCTGAGCAGCTCCATGGCTGACCTCAAGGAGATGGAGCCAGGATATATTATTTTGTATATAGTCCAAAGCAAACACATTAACAGATTGAAACGGCTTTAGATTGAAAGTTGAGGAAGCAGTTCCATAGGAGGCAACGATTTCATCGAACATACGAAGTAAGACCATTGCAGAGGTTGGGCAGGGAGGGGGGGGAGACGCAGCGGTAGCGAAATGCTGCCATGAAACAAGAGTAGCTCTCCGTTATCACCTTTATACAAAATTTGCATACTGTGAATTCCATCCATGATTTTCACATTATAATGAGTTTGCACATTAGACTTTGTAACAAACTATTTTATTATACTAACTCAGATTAGAAGGAATGCAGAATATTTTTTAGACACAGCCGTGTGAGTTTATTATACAAAATAGTTTCATGGTAAACAGACAGTATTGTACTCCCATCAGAAGATGACAAAATTTAGCCATAGTTCTAAATGCACTTCAAAGTAAGCCAAAAGAGAACAGCTAGTGACCTTTTATATACTATTTATACTTAAGTTTTAATTTGTCCTTTAAAAAAAAGTGAAAACAAAGAACAAGTTCTAGAAAACTGAAGCAACCTCTTCTGTATACTAGATGCTCGTTTCAGGAGGAGTTTTTAAATGTTTTCAATGTTACTATGTAGTAAATGGCACTATTATGAAGCTACTAGTCATTCCATAAGAGTCTTGAAAGACTGCTCTGTGTATCACTGTGACTGCCGTGTGTGCTTAGAAATGTAGTTTTCTCAGTGAATAGCAATCAATTTATTCCGTAGTGATATTGTAATAATACTGCCATTCCCTTCTACTGCACTGCCGAAGGAACGCATAGCGCAAGCAGTTCTAGTTATTATGGACCAATTTAGAACTGGAGCTATGCAGGGGACAAGGATGCTCTATTGAATGGGTTGACCACGCAGCATTTTGTCAAGCCCTGTGCAATACTCTACGCTTCCAGCCTCCCTCACCCCCTGCCGCTTTACTGTAGAGAGACAGTCATCTTACAGCTAGCCAGCATGTCATCTCCGCTTGTACCATCTCATCAAGTCATTTAGGGCATCACTTCTAGCTCGTGTACTGTCCTTTGAGGCCCCTCGCTTATCTTTGCAAGCTGTGAATATATTCATTTATAATGCTTCAAAGAGTTTGTTATTTTCAGAAATGCAAACTACCCCAGAAATGTGGAAATGCTATACCTTTTGGAGGGAGGCATGAGAATTAACCATTAATGTTCTTATCAATTGTAGCTAACGGAAGTTGTTTGTTGTCAACAAAGACGTCTGTAATCAGGGAACTGTGTACTGAAAACTGAATTCCACAGCCTCCCTCAAGGCTCTGCTCCTGGCAGAGGCGTGACAGTCTGAGAGGTCAGTGCAGCAATGGCCCAGCACCAATGTTTTCACTACACAGGGGGTAAAAGAAGCAGCAAAGAAGTGGGAGGAGAATAAAAGGCTGGCTCTCTCCCCCCCTCCAGAAGTGAGAATAGCAAGACCCATTTTCTTTCTTTTTTACATGAAACACGGAAAAAACACAAGCGAGACATTTTCTGATAGAAACAGGCGCATACATGCAAAGCATCAAGCTGGAATACTTTAAGATCTTAACCTTAAGGACCAAACCCCACCAAAGAGAAGAAGTAGACAGTCAGCTTTCCAGCGTAAGAGCTTCATGGTCTCCAACTTTGAGTTGTTCATTCAGGATAGCTGCAGGTTCAAAGTGCCAGGACTGACTCATTGTGTTAAGGTATTCTTAACGCTTTCTCTTCCTACACTGCCAGACTGAACTCGTCACCATAGAACTGGTTTGTAAGGTACGATGATTCTCAAGAGACCGAACCTGCCATGTGACTAAGATGACATTTTCATCCTCAAAGAAGCCACATGCACCTTTCTGACAAAGCTGTGTGAAGTATTAGAATCTGATGCTGTAGAAAGATCCTAGTTGCCTTTGTGTATATTTACTGCCTGCTTGAGTGTTTCTCTGTGTGGGTTTTCTCCGTATCTTGTAGAAATGTTTGGGGTGTTTTATCCTGCCATATCGCTCGTGGCCCGCGAGCTGACAACTTTAGCTGTATTTTACCTTCATTTTTGATGAGGTGGTTTATATTTCGTTTCACTTTGTGTAGTGACTTCCCACAGTAGAGTTTTCCAATTGTCGTTAAAAATAACATACATATTACACAGATATTCAATAAAAATGTTTTATTTCCTGTTGATGTTCTAGTGTTTCTCTTTTGATCCAAAATTTTGAAAAGACATTTCACTCTAGGACTTTAGCACAATCATAAACTTTGAAGTATCATTGCAAGCGTAATGGCTGTGAAAAGCTGCTTTCATCACTGTGGTCTGCTTTAAGGCGGTCACAGCCAGCAGTGCTCCAGTACATGAATTCTCCACCTCTATCACAGATTAAGAACTATTACCTTGTTTCCCCAAGAGCCTGATTATTTGCCTCCAAAAACATCACTCTATCAAAACATGGACTAGTTTCTGTACCACAACAAAAACCTCAAGCAGTTACCTACACACCGGTACTCTTCAAGCCAACTGTGTTAGAGCCGTGGTTGAAGTTTTCCTCTGGAGAGAGGTATTTTTATATTGTGTATTTTGACGTACATTCAAGAGCTGCTTCTAAGCTGGCCAGAAAAATCAAGCCTCACGTGAACTAAAGATCATTAAATAAGAGCTTAAGCTGTGTAAGGGGAGGAGGGAGAAGGTATGGGAGGAAGTGAATCCACAAACAAAAAATGATTGAAAACCATTGTGCTATGAAACAATTTAAGTAAGTTCCTGAGTCTACGAAGAGAAACAGCTCAAAGAAAAAAAAAAAAAAAAAAAACAACCCACCCACCCAAAACCTCCAAACCAAACCTGTAGCCATGTTTGTTTTATGTAACCATCTTCCACAGCAATCCCGCCCCCTTGCTTCTTCCCCAGTCTCAAGAGAAATACCCCCATTCCTTTCAAGAACCACACTGGTAATTACTGATACGCACCAGTTTAAGCACAGCCATCGTTACGCGAGGCCTTACTGCAAGCTAGAGCTCATTGTAAGTATTTTCAGGGTTGACGCTTTTCCCTAGCCCCACTGCTCAGAAAGCGCCCTGTTCGTTCTTTTTTTTTCATCACCTAGTGTCAATGAGCACCAGAAGGACTGATGCCACTCTCAGCAAGCGAGAGCAGGCCGACATCTCCCGGTGATTTGGAGAGCAGTTACTCTTCCAAAACTGGGAGTGACTATAGTCTGTGTCTGCAGCTCTACAGACCTGCTGTGAGGTGACGCCTGCTTGGCCTGCGGGAGCCGAGGTAACGCTCCTGTGGTGCAGTGTGGCTCCCCACAGACAAAGGCAGGTACCACCTTACGGAGGGATGAGATGCTGCTGCTCCCTTCTTTGCCATCTAAGCTGTTGCACGATCAGACCAAGCACACAGGAGCAGTTTGCTTCAGAGCAGACCCAAATCTATCAAAGTCAATAAATAAAAATACTTTGATCCAGGTTCTATATGCACCGGCCATTTTTGCAGATCTTGAGCATACCAAAATGACTTCTTTGTCAATCAAAAACAGGTCTTCCAACAGGGCTAATCAGTTAAAGCCAGTCGTTACAACTAACGTAAGGAAAAATACTTCATATAATAGCTGTTATACTAAGTAGGAAAAGCAGCAAAAATTACCAATTTTATTCAGCTCATATAACCCCTAATCAACTGTCAAGAAAAACATTCTTCCCAACTGACAGACTGTTACCAAAGCAAAGGATCTACGTCTCTCGATCACTTTTCACATCATGAGTCAATGAAAGTTAATTGCCTGTTAGTTATGCAAAGCAAGAATTAGAACATTATATTTTCTGATTACTGTAATTCCCTTATTTATTTATGCATTAGGATTTTACTCCAGGCTGCCAGTTCCGTTTCTTACATACATACTGACCTGCTTTTCAGAACTTAACATCTACCAAATTCGTGTCCAGCCCCTATTTTCAGTGTCAGTTCAGACACTGTTGTTCATCCAGGCATTAAAGGAAGTCTGGAAAAGGGTTTTTCTATACATACCACAAGAACTTTTACCCAGTCTTAGTTACATTTACCTTATATGCAGTAAATCTTTTTATATTCAGTATAGAGCATACTTTTAATATTGCACCAGAAAGTAGTTCCAAAAGTATGGGACAAACTAGTACAGAGAAGACTTTATGTGGTACTTCGTGACTGACACCTGCAGCAGTATTTTCAGACACAAGAACTGTACGAAGAGAGTTATTTCAAGATTATGCTGTATTCAACATGAAAAAAAGAAAGTTCTACAAACAAATGATCTAGATGTCCTTAATGGAGCTTATGAAGAGACCAAATAGGTTGGGGAAGCGAAGACAGTTCTCCCAGGCTTTTGGGGTGAAGATGGAGCGGGCAGGTGGTATAGTCTTTTTGTTCAATGCCTGCACTGTGCAATAACGTACTGAGATTTTGAGCAGCCATTTAGACCAAAAAAGCCCAAACCAAAAGTTGCATCTTCTGCCAGAACCAGTCTCCTCAGTTTGACAGCTCACATTTAATTTCAGTCAACCATTTCATATCCTTGTACACTCTCTTATTACTTACAACAAGAAAAGCACACAGTAGGCAATGCACTGATGTTACACAGCAAATAGAGCCGACATCAGTTTTTCTCCTAAACAAACGACCAATGCACAAAAGTGGCAAAATATTCTCTGCTCCGCTAATCAAGATCATCCCACAACCCTACACAAAACTCCCTAATTTTGCCCAAATTCTCCCGGAGCCCAGGGACTCTTCTCTCCTCCTATTTCTTGTATTCACATACATGTGTACCTTAGTCTAGAAGATTTCATGACTCTTTTCTAAGAAGCAGCAGCACCCACTGGCACCAAGAGGTTGTTCCAAAACCCTGACATGGATCTGTCATTGAAGTGTTCCAGACTGGGTTTAGGCTGTATTTGTCTTCTCCCTCAGACCATCCATCCCAAGAAGGAGGATTTCTGGCTGTAAATCCTGACTGAAAGCCTGACAGCTTGGAACCTGGAATACAACACTGAAGTCAATTATTTCACACTTAGTCAGAAACATTATCATCCACTCATTCTGGTGAAAGATAGACTCTGAGGCTCAGTCATTTGTATCCCGCTCAAGATGGGTTTTCTTCTTCAAGAAATTGGCAATATTATTAAACCAATTTTTTTTGGAGATAGTTTCTGTGACATTCACAGAGTCAAAAAGGTTTTCATGTATTTTCTTTCTTTCAAATACAAGGTTGCTTCTATTGTTTAACTCAGTTAAGAATTTCTAAGCCAACTCTTCAAAGTTAGTAAGTGGCTAAATTGTTTAATTGGCTTTAACTCCTTACTTCATCAAACGTCTTAGAGTTTCACTCGCTCCCCTCCAACCATACACCATGATCTGACACTGACTGATACACAAAAGCCCTGAGAGAAGGCTTTCAAGGAAATTAAGTAATGAGAGTGACTGATAAGTCTTTTTCATGGATTAAATGAAGATTAAATGGTCAAATTTCAGCATAGTGTAAGATTAAGGGTGGGGTGCTAAGAGGTTCATAGTTGCAGATGAGTATTTATTAATGATCTAGAAAACAGATCAGTTGACAAAATTTGTCTGTAGCGTAAAATGGTTTCAGCTGGAGCAGACCTAAATTATGAGGCCATCTTGAATTTCATATATTGAGAAACAAGTACCCAGACAGGCACTTCAACTCAAATGTTACTGATCACCCAAATATTCTTTCTTTCGTGAACAGTAGTACAAAAATGTCTGTAAAGATGATCTCAAATGAGAAGAGAAGGTAGGAGAGCTGGTCAAGCCATTAAGGAAAATAAAGGCAGAACCTCTTTTTTGTACAGGAATTGCTGACAGAAAAATAGATTTGTCTTCTCAGTAGCCTCTAAGAACATAATGAAAGCTTATTATGAAGTGGGAGTAGACAAAGGATGTTCAAATTACTATCCTCATATACATATTTAGACTTCATGTATGTTATCTGGAGTATGTTTAGTTGTAGACATGCTTCACACATGCACAGAATATGCCTACGTGTCCCAGCACAGCACTTGTGTACAGATGCCAGGATGCTTCCTGACTTCAGTAAGGACATTTCTCCCTTACAGCGACTACTGCCACTGAGACAGAGCTCCCTCCATGCAAATATCTGAAAGCACTTTTCAAAGATCAAACTAAGCCTTGAAAAATACCTATTGGGGAACTGGAAAATACTACCCCATTAAAAGCTGTCATATGATCTGGCAGAGAGTAAAAAGCTCTCCATGGCACCTGAATCAGGTAAGTCTTCGTAGCTCAAACACAGGGCATAAAAAGGAATCAAGCGAGTCCTTGGCAAGAAGAAGTTGCGAAAAGTAAATCTAAAAGGAGCCAATCTTGAGGGAAACGCAAGACATTTATGGAGATTGTATAAATGAACAGAAAAATAAAATGTGGGGCAAATGAATAAATATATATCCCAGCTACAGACTTCTACCATACCAGAGAAGAAGTATCTAGCTACACATTTGTACCAGAGAGAAGACAATTCCTACCTAGGCCACATACTGTCCCATGTTTGAGCCTTCCAGGTCTCCAGAATAAAAACCTAAGAAGACTCAGGTTATCACTGTTGCTTTGCTCCATGCTTCCAAAAAGTCTTTTTTTCCACACAGAAAGAATTACATCTCCCAGTCCAGCCCAGTCATGAGGAGAATTGGTTAATGCTCTCAATCCTTGGATTTAACACAAACAAATAGCTGCCTGAAAGGTTTGAGCACCGTGACTATAATTAAATCTGCAGTAATTAGTAATGCAACAACAGCAAGCAAGAAAAGCAAGCAAGCTTCTCCAGCTGACATTTTTTAAAGTACAGATAACACAGAGAAATAAATTGGGAAAAAATGCAGGAAGAAAAAGAAATCACTTGCAGATCAGGGGACCAAATCTTTGCCTCTTGCCATACAGCCCCAGGCCACATGATCTTGTTTTTGTCTTTCCCCATATCACTGCCCATGACAGTTGACTTTCCCCATGTCAATATAACTACAAGATCTCTTCTACCTAAACTTTTGATCCCATGTTTGCTACTGTTTATGTTGTAATTACTGTGTTCCCTAATCCAGCTGAGCACAAGCTGTTCTGTTGATTCTTCTCAGGCTTCTGTTGCTCCACTTCCACTTAGCCAACTTTCCTTTCTGAAGTTTATTCAACCACTTTGCCACAACTGGTGCCTAACAATCTCTCAGGAACATGGGTTCAGGGGAAAACACTGAGTTGCAAAAGCCTTTGCAACCAGTTATTACTTGTTTCAGAGTATGAATTAGAAAGATGCTACAGTGTTTAATGTCTTGCCACAATATAGTACCTTTCTCTACATGTGCAGTGAAAAGTATACTTCTTTCATGATCTTATTCTATACGTTATTAGCAATGATGAGTCATACCAGCACTTCAAAGAAGTGTAGTAGCACTTTCGATGGAGAAGAAATGTGATGGACTGGGCGACACTAAGGGCTTTTTTTATCCCTGCACCAGAAATTCTAAATCAGTTCCCACCACGACTTTCATCATCTCAAGTGCCTTCATCAGATCTCCAGTAACCCTTTCCCTAAGAGACAGCGAACACTCTCTTTGCCTAGCACCGTACGCAAGCCCATTTCATTATAACCAAGGTAGTTGAACAATCAGTATGAACCCCACATTAGCGACAGCCAGTCTCCTCCCAGCCTTGTTTGAAGTTGGTAGCACAAGTACTTCTCCTCTGATCACAGGCTAAGAAGACTATCTCTACTCAAGCCAACTTAGGCCAGCTTGACTCACATTCTCTCTTTAAGGCATCTCACGAGGACCAAACTTTTGGCTGCACCACTATCTTCTATCTACTTCCAGTTACCTAAAAAGGCAAAATGTACATGACACAGAGTAGACAGTAAACATTAAACAGAATGTCAATACAGGTGAAATAAGAGTAAAGTTCACTGGAATCTAGTTTTTAAAATGCATTTAAAGAGTAAGCAAATTAAAAGCATTAACTATCAGGGAACTCTTTCATTTTCTTGCTAGCCAGGCTAACGGTTTTATAGCATCTTCACTTTCCTTTGTATGTGTGTGCATTCATTATCTCCTGGGTGACAGCTCCATAAATCCTCTCACCCTCTTTGTATGTTCAAGGATAGATGAGAAGCTCCTTCATGACAGAATATTTCATGTCCCTGCACAACTACACAGCGTGTGCCTTGACTAGCAGCAATAAAATACAAATATGTACTGGCACACTGTATTCCTCAGCACCTCGAAAGGAGTAGGTCTCCTCCACATGTAAGGAGCAACGCACCATTCCTTGCTGAGCGTATGACGTGCCAATACCACACTTTCCCACTTCATTTGCACTCTCATTGTTGTCACGTTCAACTTCTTCTCCTACTGTTTGCAGCACACAGACTTCTGATCCACAGTTTGGGCACCTAGGCATTACTATACTGCAAATGCTAGCCCTATACATTCCAGGGCCACAGTAAAAGGCTTCAAGATCCCTAGCTTTTAACATAGCAAATCTGAAGCTACCATTGACACAGTCGGCTAAACAATCATATTATCATCAGCCAAGTTATCTTACTCAAAAGATGTCTGGATTTTCAATGTCCTTAAAGGTTGTTGTACACTTCCTTAGAGTGAAAAATAGAAAAAAAAAAAAAAAAAGAGAGAGAGAGATAAGATTAATGCCACTTCCCAATCATCTCATTGATGTATTTCCACATGGTAGTGTAGGACAGCCACTTACTGTGACATGGGTTTGCAGAGCTAGGTCAGTTTTCAAAATCCTACAAGAATTGTATCCTTTTCATCTGAACGACTTAGAACATATGAAAACATTTGATCCTGTTAATTATCTAAAACAGTTACCGGTGAAGTGTATTTGGTCTTACTAGCAGCAACATGGTCTCTTCCTTGCCATGCAACACGATTCAACACATGCCTAGTAACACAATCATAGGGTACTACTCATCAGGGGGAAGAAAAATCCCAGCACTCTGGAAATTACTCATCTGGATAATACTATGAAATAATTGATTGCACATCCAAAGAAGGGCAACGAAGCTGGTGAGGGGCCTGGAGCACAAGTCTTGTGAGGAGCAGCTGAGGGAACTGGGGTTGTTTAGCCTGGAGAAAAGGAGGCTGAGGGGAGACCTTATCGCTCTCTACAACTACCTGAAAGGAGGTTGGAGTGAGGTGGGTGCTGGTCTCTTCTATCAAGTAACTAGTGACAGGACGAGAGGAAATGGCCTCAGGTTGTGGCAGGGGAGGTTTAGTTTGGATATTAGGAAAAATTTCCTCACTGAAAGGGTTGTTAGTCACTGGACCAGGCTACCCAGGGAAGTGGTTGAGTCACCATCCCTGGAGGTATTTAAAAGATACATAGATGTGGCACTCAGGGACATGGTTTGGTAGTGGATTTGGCAGTGTTAGGTTTAGGGTTGGATTCAATGATCTTAAAGGTCTTTTCCAACCTAAACGATTCTGTGATTCCTAACACATGGCTCCTGAAGACTGCCTGGAGATACAGTGCAGTGTCAGCCTGAGGTGTAAGAACCAAAACCAAGGAGTTAGTAAGGAGCAGTGTGCTATTTGCTTAGTTTACAGATGCAGGCAGGCAGTTTTCCCATGTTTAGTAAGTGCAGTGTGCGTAGCAAAGACTTAAGGTCAGGTCATTCCCTTCGCCAGAACTGCAGGGTGCAACGAGGAAGGTCCTGCCCAGGGGAAGCTAAGGACTTCAGCTTGGGCAGAACTGGATTTTGCAGCAGCACCTTTTGCTTCCCCTTCCTCCTTACTTGGCATAAAAGGCATACAAGAAAGTTGGTAGGTGTACTGGTAAACATAACAGCAAGGAGCCAGAACAGCCGTACTTGAGGGATGTCCAGCATTAGTCCCATCAGTTCCATGACACCATCAGCCACCATCTCTCACCCGCCAGCTGCACCAGAGTGTTGGCTTAACCTCCCCAAGCTTCTCACCTTCACATCAGTGAGCGTCAGTTCATGCACAGGCATGGCTGATCCATCTTCTGTGCTGATTCTGTCAATACAAACAGGGCGAAACACTGCCTTTGTATGTACCCCACGGCTGGAGGTACCCTGTATTTTCTGCTCTACAGTCCAGGGCTGCATTTCCCAAACCTTCTCTGATCCCAGCCACCGCTGTAGCTGGTTTTTGTTGGGCTTACCATCCTAGTTAATTGAACTTCCTGTGTGCTTAGGAGCTAATTAAGTAATTGCTGGCCTGAGTGGCAGAATGCTATAATTGTTTACTCCTGACTGGCTTTTTTTCAGGGAATCTTATGTAATCTACTTCACATTTCTGCTACCTCTGTTTCCATGTATGTAACTAGGAAACAAGAATCTTTATCTCTGAGAATTTGAGGAAGAGAGTTTTGTAGGAAGTATGTAACAGAGTTATATATTAACAATACCATTAATTCCGTAATTAGGAACTTCGGTAACTCTTTTTCAACGTGCTGTATAAACCTTGCCTATCATATCTAAAGGATTATTTCAGTAATGAGTTGGTAAGCATTATTACTCTTCTTCTGTAGGCAGAAACTGAATGCCACTTATTTGACCTCAGGTTGGCAGTACGCCACACAGGGCTGCAGCAGAGATTGGAGTTTTGGTCCTGACAAAACTCAAACTTCCAAGAGTATCTGGAAGCTCTCACTCAGCCATAAAGCATCACCAAAGATTTTTTAGAGATTTCACAAAGCTGCTTGTGCAGTATCTTGTGGGGAGTCACAGTAAAAACTAGTTCCTGCTACTCAGTGGTGTGGTACATGCCACCACGCTTTTCTACCTGCGAATGAAACCACTGTTTTGAAAACCAACCGTTGTCTCCCACAAGAAAGACATCTTACCACCCTGATAAGATTTGTGCCGAGGTAAAGAAAGGGTATGCCGTGTGCAAGCAGTACACACGCTTCATTGCTCACTCAAGATAGATTAAAATGAGAAGCCTCTATGATTTCTGGATCTAGAGCATTGCAAAGCTAGGTTGATGAATTACCTCTCCTTCACTTTCAGCTGTCAAGCTTCAACTTTTTTTCAGTGCAGAACATTATTTCCTTATGCTTCAATCATTCTTCCACATTCTTTTCACTTAGTGCAGCTGTAGCTCCACTTTGTGGAAGATTAAGAAAGCGGAGAGTGACCCAGGTGTGTTAACTGCAGGATTGTGCAGTTTCTGAACCTGGCAGGCGTAGAAAAGATGTGGGTCTTCAGAATCAGCCAACAACAATTAGTGAAGACTAAGACCATTTCTCATTCTTTTTCAACTTGAAAGGCACTCAAATCATCACCTTCCTATATTTCTTCCTCCTACCTAGTTGTAAATATACAAAAAACAACGGTAAAATACAGCATGCAAAAAACCGAAGGCAAATGTATTTCCTATGTAACTACATACACGGCCATGGAAACTGCCTGACCACAGATTCATTTTTCATAAAGGAGGAGGAAGATTTTTCAACCTGTTCAGTACCCTGTTGAATATTCTGATAGAAATTAATGTATTCCATCTCTCAGGAAATTCTCCAGTTCTAGGGTTAATGCTGGAGGTGAACTGGCACGGTTTTGAGCATCCAGAGGCTACAGTTATGAATGCTTTTAAAGGTACTAAATAATTAATCAGAATACTTAGATTTTAAAAAGAATTTGTAAATATAATTTGTTTTCCATACAATGGAAGAGGACTGCATTTCTGACAGGGCTACCTACTGACTGCACAGAACCAAAATAATTTTTCAAGGGAAGACGATTTGGAATAGACTTTCTTTAAAAAAAAACTGGTACTTCCAGATGCTGCAAAATCAAGATCACTTTGTAATGAGAGTGGGGATTTGGCTTAAGACCTCTGACTACAGATATCTACATACAGGTGTCTACAAGCGTACCTGATGCTCAATTCCAAGTATAGACAGCAGAGATTTGGTCAATGAAACAGCAATTTCATGCACAAGGCAGTGGGTGTGTGCATCAGGGAGAGGCATCGCGCTCTCAGCTCCAGTGACTACACCAGGAGTTCAGGCTCCCAATGCTCACACACAGACCTGTGAGTGGCACCTCAGTTTAATGCCAGTTTCAGAATAAATCTCTCCCAAACCATCCGAAGCTGCCCTCTGACAAGCTGGCCCTGTGCAGAACAAAGCATTATTCTGGCACTTAAGTTTTGAAGAGACTGTGAAATGGTTTAGGAACCCCTCTCAGTGCAGGCCCCGTCCTGTGCTTCAGCAGAGCACTCTTGCTTAATTGCAAGTTCATGTCATGTCAGACTGTGGCAAGAGCCATAAAGCCTCACTAAGTGCTGGTCACGTCAATTTGATCAAAACCATGTCAGAATAATAGAAAGAGAGAGGAGCTGGATTATCCTTTTAGTAGGTGAGGGCATTATCTCAGCTTTAGATTTTAGGGCCAATGCTTTTAATGCTTTGTAGGCTGTACTCAAACCAGACCCAGCACAGAAAAGTGAAAGCAGCTAAGGTGCTTTGAAATGCTCACCCATGACTGTTGTCCCAGTAGTTTCATTTCAGGGACGACCTTGTCTGACGAGAAAGCCCCAGGTCTCTGTGAGGAGCAGGAGATAGACATGTTCTGAACAATCTTCACAAGGCTTTTGAGGACTTTTCAGGAAGCCAAATAGCAAGGGGAAAAGGTAACAAGATTTTTGACATAACGTGGAAAGTGCTGAGAAGGCTACTTCAACTTCTACCACACAGAGCTCTGAAGACTACATGTAGCGTTGAGAGATGGATGCCTTGCAGCAGCGTAACATACAGCTTGGTCTGCTCATGTTCACGCATGTAGGGAGAGCACTGAAAAATCAGTGGTGGCCCAAAGGAAGAACATGAGAAAGCTGGGTGCCTCACTTATATACATACAGTCTAGGGATACGTACAATCTTGAAGGATGGCACAAGCAGGCCTGAGGCCTCCTCGTGAGGGCCATACAGCAGGGCAGCGTTGGTGCTGATGGAAACAGGGAACCACACAAAGCTCTGGCTGGGACTGCCTGCTCAAGAAGTCAGAGTTAGGAGGAGAAAGTGTCTGAAAATATTTTGTTTACTTGAAAGAAATTCAAGGAACAAACACAGCTAGTAAGTGGCTACAGCATGTCCCAGGCCCAAGGATGCCATATCCTCAACGATGTTAAGAAGTAAGCAGGCATCTGGAGCACAAGCAGCAGCTCTTGTTGCAGGACTGCTGCCAAACACCCCACGCTAATGCTGACAGTTTCAGGCTTTAAATTCCCACTAGCTCTCCACACAGACCATTCCTCTGGGGGGAGTTTGCCAAGCAGACCTCTTCGGAGAAATCGTCCTTCTTTCCAGGGTTTAACGTAACACCGGGGAAGCAGACCATGTAAACAGTCTGAGCCTCTGAATGAAAGGAATGCAGAAAGGAATGGATATGGAGGACTAGAATGTAATTCCTGTAAACAAAACCATCAGCTTCTTTTAAATTAAACGCATACCTATCTTCCCACTGCTTTGTATATATATGCATAGGAGCTCAGTAAATTCCTGGGAAATAAGAGAGGCAGTAGTCTAGCATCCAAAGAAACATTGCTTTAAGCTTTACTTAAGGAAATGAAATTTATGAGAGTCTAAAGCCTGTACTGTTACAAGGCTTTGCTGTTATGTGACAGTAGTCCCAAAGCTGCAAGTTAGATGCCGAATGCATTCTGAAAAATCATTAGACTTCACAATACAGTTAAAATCCATCTTATCTATTTGACACTTGTTTTAAAAAAATGCTTTCCCCCCCACCTGCCCCTTCTTTTTTTAAATGTCATCAAAATCAAGAAGTCTGCAAAGGAAACCTAGAGGAATAACTGCAAATACAGAATTTGCGTGAGATTTTGCACATGTAAATAAGGTGATGAAGCAGAAGACAATGACAATAATTCTGAAGGTTATGAAGCCTTAGTATGACAATTTCACCAAAGCAGTTATCTTTTTTTTTTAAGCTCTAGGGCCCTATAACGTTCCTCATTAATTGCTGTAGAGATGATTGTGTAGTATGGAAATGCCACCAGAAGATGTCAGGCACGGACCGTGAACAAGGTGGGGGGCCGGCAGGGGAGATGCCTGAACAAGGCAAGTCCACAGAAACAAACCCTCAGCTGAAAAGCACTTCACAGGCACAGATGTCATTGCTAATACTGTGTCATTGCTTCATACTTAAGGAAAATGCCCATTTGGGAAAAAGAGAAAAACAAATTTCTGACGTTGTTATATCTCAAAATTAAAAGTAAAAATAACTTTCTCATCTACTCTTACTAGCTCTTTTAATACTTCAGAAGAGCAATTCCAGTAAGACCTGAATGTTGGTTCAAACCAACATACCTGCACGCGTGCCTGTGTATACCCATGCATGCACACACAACTCTGGGATCAAGCATGACATGTTTGATACGTGCTCAACAACCTCCTAAAGCTAAAATTTGTGTACTACACATTACAAAGTCCATAATGACTGAATAGGTTTTAATGCAATCCATTAGAACTGTTTATCCAAGAAACTGGGAGCAAATTGTGTTTGACTTACACTTTTTATGTTTGTGGATTCCCTTTCGGGGTACTCAAGAGAAGGTATTGATTACTAAGAACAGAACTGAGTTCAGTACATTGCAGACCTAAAGGTTTATGACATTTAAGATTACAGTGCTCATCTACTCTTTGGCTTTTGGTCTCACTACAAAAGATTATACTGCAGTAGATTTTTAGGACTTCTTTTCTATTTCCTCATACCCATCCATAATCTTTACTGAGTACTGGGATGGCAAACAGAGCAGTAACAACCCACTCGTGTGGCTTCATTTCTGCCCAGTGGGCTAGTGCTAGGCAGGCAGCAGCGAGTCGTATGTCCGAAGACATTCTGAACAGATGTAATCTGCCAATTTTCAGATACCAGATTGCAAGTCATATTTTTTTAAATTTTAAATCCTAAGCGGTCCTGCAGAAACAGCAAGTGCTTTACCAGGTTTAGCCCCCTATAGATTTGAGAACATGTGATGGGACGGACTGTCTTGCCTTCTAGCTGGCAATCCCCAAATGGTTCAGGTTCACATAAAACCAAGAAACAGAACAGTTTCAAATGAAGAGACAGTGTACTTTTTCAGTTCCCCAGGACACAAGGGTTTTCCTGTCCCAGCCTTCAGCAAAAGGCAGGGTGGAGAGAACAGATTTTTGGTTCAACTGTTCTTTAAGAACTGTTCAGATCCACATTCAATGTCCAGCATTAAAAACACAATTAAAGCCACATTTACAGTATGAAAGTACCGTCTTTGAAGTGTTCACAGCCTTAGAACTAAGCAACAGTTAGTGTTTAGCAATGAATTATGAAACTAATTCAATTATCTTGGAAATCACTGTTCACTTTAAGGTCAAGAACAGATGCCGCTCCAATACTGCGACTTCGTTAGTGTTTTAGTTTCCTGTAACCCTAACTTTAGCACTTACTGTCCATACCTCGCAGAAGTTGATTACGAATATATCAGGATGTTTTAGCTTGTCATTTTGTTTCACTTCAATTGAGTAAAATCAAGATAAACCACACCTAACTTGAGTCTGATTCAATCACGCACCCCTATCCACCCCACGCCAAACCAGCCTGGAATTACTTAAAACCTCTACTCCACCTACTGACCTGCAGTACTGGAATTTGTAATGCAGTTCGTAAACTAGCACTGCAGGTCAAGAGAAGAATGCTGAAAACGGGAGAGACAGTAAACAGACCAGCCAAGAGACACGACTTCATCCAAACTTGCTCCTGAGGAATTTGGAGGCTGGGAGAGCAGCACGTGGTTCCTCGCACACCTTCAGGGCTCCACTTCTAAGGTCTAGGAGGAACTGTTCAATTTGATTTTATGAAATATATTCTGTGAAATGAAGTTATATTAAAGTGTTCTGTATAGGAGGAAAGACACATGAATTTTTATTGCCTTTTGAATTAAACTGGCACACGAGTCATCATCCGGGCTAAACAACCTGAGCCCCACCTCTTCTGAGACAAACTTGCAAAGTCCCTCAATTAAGTAGCAGTCTGCTACCTTTTAATTAGGACAGCACTAGGCTCCTTTAGGTTTGGGGGGTTTTGTTGGTTTTGGTTTGCTATTTCTTCCTTTTTACATAGCTCTAGTAGTTCTATATATCTAATGTTAAAATTAGAGTAGCTCTTATGCCTACAAAAATACAGATGAGATATACAACAAATGATCCTGAACACCAATTCCAAGACACGCTGCAATATATGTAACATATAAGAAAGTAACTTTCCAACACCTAGTGCCACCACATACAAGTTTTCATTCAGGATATTTTGGTCTCTTCAGGCCTTGTGAAATGGCCTGGCCTCCAGTGAAAGAAGTCCTTCTTTCCCATTTCAGAATGAGAATACAAATGGAAACCTTCACTACAAATAGAGCTGGACATCTGGACCTCCCCAGGTGCCTTGGTCTCTTACCATGTCAAGGCAGGGAAGCCTTTCACACTCAATACACAGCTCTCCTTTTACCTCACCTTGTATCAAGGGCAGTCACAAGGGTTGCCCCTTGGATCCCTTCTCCCTTACTTAGGGATGGGGCTTTTCACACCACCGCCCCACGTAGCTATGTCCCTTTCAGCCTCAGCAGGGGAGGAAGAAAGTGTGGGACCTCACATGCAGGTAGCAGCTTGCTACCAGGTCTCCTTCTCTTTCCTTGCCCAGGCCTCTGCTCTGGCTCCCTCAGAAAGCTCTCAGCCAGCTCGTTCACTTTCTTCTGAAAAAGTGGATTGCTGAACTGGCTCCTGGTTCCATTCCCCAGCTGGCTGCTTCCTACACTACAATTCTTTGATCCTAGCCTTTCCATGTGATTATCAGCATGTGCTGCCCAGCCATATTTCCACCTTGAGGAAGGCTCAGAGAGCCCAGGCAGCCAGAGCCCTCTCTAGACCCAGCCCAGCCCATACAGGGAGGAGCGTACAGGCAAGGTCTCTGTGAAGCAGCTGCCTCCAGAAAACAGCTGACTGAAAGGACTTGACTGAGGTATCTAAACATCTCCACCTAGAGTAACCAGGCTATTGAAAACAAAACTGCTGGTTTAGGATGGAGTTCATATCACCTGTTGTATACAGCCCATCACGTATATAATCCAGTAATAAACTGGATAGAGATCCTGTTTCCTCAGCAGCAAGACAGAAAGCAGGGCCAAGAGTTACCGGAAAGAGACTATTTTGTCCAGAGAAGTCAGTGTTTCAACCAGAGTTTGAGTGATTTAAGCAGCCTGTGGTCAAGCGGGCTATGGGATTTCTCTCTCCCCTGCTCTTTAGCACTTCATCCAGCCTGGTCCCTCCTGAGGGCTGACATGCTTCTCTAGTCATTATGCTACTGAACTAGATTTCATAAACAACTTAATACCAGTGGTTTCCCAAGTATGGGCCACAAATCACATGCCCTTGATCTACAGAAAGCTGGCTAGCTCTGTCAAGCTGACTCCACTCATTTCACTTAGGAAGAGAAACAACAAATGAGGAAAAAAATGCACTGAAGAGAAAAACGGATTGTACAGTTGTATCTGTATTAAATTAACAGAAAAGGAAAGAAAACCTTGTAGAGAGACAAGCTAGAAACACAGATGCTTTCCTACTCTTGCTTTTCCATGTAGGCATTTTCTGTAATTGCTACAGAAGTAGTTACACAATCCTGAACAGATCCTCTATTTAACATGGTTATATTTGGGAGGAAACTTGGGAATTAGTTTTTTGTTCTTATACAATGAAATTACTTGTGGTGAGACTGCCCTCTTCCTGGCTTTCTGGCATACAGCTCACAGGAGGACTGCGGTGACAAGGGAAATTACATGAAGACTAATTAATCTTGTGTTGCATCTGTTTTTAATTGCTAATTTAGAAATATATTACAAACAGATTCTAGAATGGCCACCCGAAGTTCTGAGCATGTTTTCCAAAATATCCAGCTCTCCAATAACACTAAAACCCATTAAACCACAATCTTAGCAATGATCATCAAACCCACCTCTCCCCTTCTAAGAAATAACTATTTCAAATCCTTTCCCTACCTTTTTACCCTAACTGAAAGAAAGGGGAAGGAACGAGATGTGTTTACAGTATCTATATAGCTAAAACATTAGTTCTCTTGAATACTAAACATGAGTTATAAAACACAGAAAATTCCAGAGTTAAGGAGTTCTTGTGGAAAATCTTAGACTGGCAGATCTATCCCCTTTATAGGAAAAAAAAAAAAAAGAAAGGGGGCCCTCAAATAAAATCAGAATCCTTCTACAGCAGATCAGAGATGAGCACGGTAAGCTCTGCTTCCTTCAACTGCACCTGGCACTATGAATGACATAATGGCATTTCTCCTTCCTTTTAAAGGATCTTTTCAAAGCACTAGATGCTGCCCAGGTATTGTGGGTTTTTTTAACACGAAGCACAGAAACCACTCCACGCTAAGATCATCCCGTGCTACTCTTCAGTTTCTCTCACAGACACTACTCTTACTTTGCTGTTGATTCAAAGGAACAGGTTATTACTGCTAGTGACACTGGTCTGTAGAGTTTGCAGTGCTCTGTCCTTACTACCGCTGCTCGTAGTCAAATTCCTCCTCTCCTCAGTGAAGAAAGTCTCATGACAGCCACTCTGTTATCTCTTCATTAACTGTCTTTTAAATTCTGCCTGGTTCTTGCAGAGCTTGCAAACTCCCAGATTTCTCTGCAGCTCCACCAAACCAACCTTGCTGTCAGCCAGTATCAGAGACTCACCCACACAGTAATTCAAGATGTAACAAGAGTACACAGCAGCACACACACACGCACACTCACAGCTGTTACTCAGAATTTGCTACTGCTTCTGCTGAGCCGTCTTCATGGACTGCAGATACTTTCTCATTTCTCTTTTTATTACATATCACTGAGACGATTTTAAAAACTACATGTGCCAAATACACTTTCAAAATACACCTGAAAATATGTAATAAGTTTTAAGCCTTGTACTGTGATGTTTACCAATGATCATATAGGCTTAATAATAGCATATAGATCTTTTTATCAGCTGAAAATTGACAAAAGCAGTAGCCTTTATAAGCTTATCTGCCTGAAAAGGAAGAACCTCCTGGCTCTCACCTTTCACAACCCCTAGTCTGGATGCCTTTCTAAGTTGACTGGATGCCTTTCTGGTTGATTGCTATTATTTTGCTGAGTGCTGGGACAGGCTGTCTGCTGGCAACAGGACTCCAGCCACCCTCCTCTCGCATTTGACTTACTGTGCCCGTTTTGTTTTAAAGCCTTTTTGCAACATCCTGTTCTGTCACACTCTGACCCCTTCTGTCCCTTTCTACTTCCTCTGTACCCCATAGCTATTGCTCTCTATCGCACTAAAGAAATAAAAGGAAAAACAAAATCAGTATGCATGAGGACTTATTTTTAAGTAATGGTATTTTCCACAGATTCAGCACAGCCTAGCTACTGTGATAACTATTTCCATGCCAACATATCAACCAAACAGCATTGTCTTTTCCCCTCCCAAGCCAAACATCATCATCTTGTACAAATATACTCCTTGCAGGCATACTTACCAGCGCCTCGATCCCTACCTGCCATCCAGCCTGACCTTTACTGACGTTCCCATCTCTCGATGACACACCCTGAATTCTCGCTGTGACACACAAACAAAAAATACTGTAGCAGACCTGCAATGAAGTCAAGCATCATAAAAAGCGTAGTTAGAGGAAGGAGAAAAGACTGTATAACACACCCAGCCTTTTCCCTGTATGACACCAAATTTGAGGCTTGCTTTCCCTGGCCTTGCAGCTTCCCATCTCAGGCTTGGGATCCTAGAGCCACATTAGTAAGAACCGTAGCAGTACACACGTATTTGGTCTTTGCAACTCACCAGGAAGAACATGACTGACTCGGAACTTGTGCTAAATAAAAGTGTTTCCTTTTCTATTTTGGAAAAAGGCCTAATATTTAGTTATAATTCTGTGCTCAATGGGATATTATTTTATAGAGATTTGATTTCTTAAGCACCAAGAAATATTCTTCAAAATGTCATTTTATCTCTTCTTGGAAGTGCTGAGAACGCTCAACAAGCTAAATAATGTAATGTTATGCAGGGGACAAAACAGGGGAAACAGTTCTACCTGCGATTTCAAATTTGGATGCTTTATTCAAAGTGATTTAATTATTGCTTTTCTTGAGAGGTGATTAAAGTTCATTAAGATCCAAAGCAACACTTGCCAAGATCTCAAAACAGTTTACTATTTTAATTCTTGCATAATAATGAGGAAAAATATGTTTTGTTTCAGTCTCTTGGGTGAGGAGATACGGTATTTTGCCAGATTACAAGGAGGAAAATTCTCCTTGGTGCCAACACCTAGTAAACCGCATCCTGTGTCTCACTGCCTCGGTGCTGAATCAGGCAGCTGACAAATCAATAGCTGACTTGCTTTAAAACCTTCCTGTTTCTGGGCATCGGGACATGCTGTTATTTGCAAAAGAGCAGTAGGAAAGACAGGTAAAAATTTCACAGAGGAAGAGCAGAGGAGGAACACGGCATTCTGCCAATTTGCAAACAAATGGAAGCTGATTCATCCTGACCAGGGGGTTTTCATATCAGCACTCAGTTAATGACACTACCCTGAAATACGTTGGTTCAGCTGCCTAGCTGCAGCAGCTTAGCAGACAGCACAGTGTATCTAGAGCGTGGCATGAGAGAGGGAAACGCCAAACAGAAAGTGCTTACCTGTAACTCTTGCTCCCCACACAGGTACTTCAGTTGTTTACTTTCTGTAATCACACAGCTCACCCTGCAGCACGGGGCCAGAAAAGATAGCTAATAGATTCAAATATTGAGTATTTGGCAGCATCATTACAGGCATTTCCCAAACCCTTCAGTTAAGTGGTTTTGCCTCTATGGCATTAAAAAATGAGTAAAATACACTGAGCACTCCAATTGCAGAGGTTAATAGTAATCTGCTGGGATAACCTTCCTTAGATTTAGAATGTAAGCTGAACTGTATTTCAGTTTAAGCACTGAAAATCTCAAGAGGTATCAATAAGGCAAAAGATAACAGAAGAAAATGAAACCAAGCAAAAGGACAATTACACCTGTCTACTGTACAATCCTCACGTAGCCAAATTAGATCTACTTGTCTTCAAGTGTCAAAAAATAATTCAATGCTGATGAAGGAAAAAACGATAGTGAAGTGAGAGACCTGGAAGGCTTGAGTCTTATTTACCTATAGATTAGAAGAACCACAGCAAAACACCTGAGAAGTCTGCATCTTCACTGACCTACAGAATAGACAGACCAGAGACATCAGCTTTACTCATCCATTTCAGTAACACTTTCGGATATAGGAGTTTAATTTCTACTTTGAATACTTCTTTGACCTCTCATCTGAGCTAACATCCAATTTACAACCTCACTGTGGATCTCTGTTAACAAAATTCAGAATAGCGTATTGCTCTCCATAGACAGGTAGCCCTGTGAACACCTGATGGTCACTGCTGCCTTTGAATCGGCGAACACTTCCACTTCTTATTACAAATCCCAAATAGCAATCCACTTTCTTCTACTGGTGGAGTAAGCTACACAGTTATTGCCAGGAACGGTTTTCAAATATTGGAATACGCTCCCACAGAAGGAAGCCAGTACAATTCTTTCCGCTCTCGACTGCCTCAGCTACAGTATTAACAGCATTCAAAAAGCCATGTAAACTCAATGGACAGGTTGCCAAATAAAAAGGATGCGATTCCTACATAGAGTGTTTCTCAGTGGAGACTGCTGACAGCTGCTTAAAAGGAATCTGAATGAAAAGCATGCTTATAGAGCTGCACAAGCTGTTTTATTCAAAATAAGAAGCACCTTTCTCATGATCCTTACCCAGTTCTGGGCTTTTACAACCAAGTGCACTGAGAAGAGTATCTTTCTCCTGCTGCTATGCAGATCAACCAAAAATACACATATGAAATCTCAGTGAAACAGAAAAAGTTAAGGAAGTGAGTAATGAAAGTCACTGAATACTAAAGAAAGTAGAAAAATGTAAATAATGTTCTATTTTACAATCGTTGCAGTTCTTACAGGAACATGACTTTAAAGCAATCAATTTTTGGATTAAAATTTTTAGTATTAAAAAATGATGGCTCATTACACCAGCAACAAATTACTAAATCTAGTTAGCATTTCCTATAACAACA
>VYZV01016790.1:298-26816 GCA_013401275.1 Pandion haliaetus | reverse complement strand
TACAGTAGGTTACAAACCTACACAGATATTGACTGTCCAAGAACATGTTGCTCAAAACATGCACAGCTTATGCTGCTTTTGCCCATGAGGTCACTGGGAGGCATAGGGAGAAAATGAAGGCACCGTGGGAGTAAAAGGTAGCTAAAACATTGTGTGAAGGAAGAGAGTCAGCTGGAAATACTGTAGGGAAGAAATGCAGGAAAAGCAGAGTGAACATGGAGGGGGAGCAAGACTATTGTGACCAGAGATGTTTAGTATTTTAGATGCAGCTATAGAAAACTATAATCCATTAGTTGTACATGGAGTAACATGATCAAGTTAGAATTACTGCAAGCTTCCTTCTCCCTTTTCTGATTCTTTCCCCCTTCCCTTTCCCCTTCCCCTTCCCCTTCCTCTTTTTAAACCAACAAAGCCTCACATTCCTGCCAGGCTATTTTTATTTGATGTATCCTCAATGTCAGATCAATCACTTTTATTTAAATACAAATGAAAAATCAACCAGGAAATCGTTTAGCAGTGCGTCATTGCCTACTATTAGTATCATGTAGCAGTACTTGCCAGTCTTTGCATTTATTGAAGGTGTAAGGCTCCAGATTGCAAAAATCAATCAATTTCCCAAGCAGTCAGGTCATTCCTGTCTAAAATATTAGTAACGAGTGAAGGAAAATAAGGCATTGCTTCCACCTCCATTGAATTTCTTTGCTTGGTTTTGGTATATAAATTTTAAATACTGTGTTTGATCACTTCATTGAATCAAGGACCAGAATCATGTAAATTTTAAGTAAATCATTAGTGCACATATATAGAGAGACTTAAACACTGATGGCTTTAGAATTAGGCTGCATTGGCCTAGCATAAATCTTGAAACACTGTATAACAGAGTGGAGCATCAGACAATTAACAAAGCCTCTTGTATTTTCTGAAATGAATTGCTGCAGAAATCTGATTTTTATAAGGTACTTGTACATCTCTTTTTTTTTATTCCTTTACATACAGAACTTGCCTCCAGCTGCTTTTAGAGTGCATGGTTTTAATTATAAATTTACGTTTCTGTCTTTATTTAACAATATATTATTTAGAGAGGAAAAAATGGTGTGGTACTTCTTTGTTAAAATCAGAATGTTGAAACTGTATCTGTGCAGAAAGTTAATGTAGAGGCTGACAATCAATTACTTCTATTCTGTTATCCTGATAGGCTAAGTAACTCAATCATTATATTAATCTATTATAGATTGCACTAAACTGCAAAAGCATAGAATAAAACAATGCTAAATGTATGTCCATTAAGATTCGTGACTGTCTTTCAAACCCATGGAAGACTTTTTGTTTGTCTACAAGCAACAGTGCTGACCATTCTTCCATGTCAAATTAATAACTATATGATCCCTCTCACCAAGTGCTTTTTGACACCCTTTTCCAAGCTTTTTCATGATCAATATGTCTTACCCTGTATAAAGGGTGTTTGCCTTGAGCACAGAATTCGTTTTTCCTATGGATGTCCAGTTTGCCCGCTAACTGTAACAATGCCCGTTTCTACTAGAGAACCTTGAAATAACAGTCCTGCCTTAATCCTAGATAGGCTGAGTCAAAACAGCTGGGCTCTAGGGGGCAGATAACTTCACCACAAATGTTAATTTAATGAGAATGGCATGACAAAAATTAAATTTACCTTCAAAGATCTGAAAGTAAGCCATGACATTCCACATGTTTTAAGTCTGGCTGAATGTGCATAAACCCACATGAAAGCTTACTGAAGTTATTACAGAATAATAATATACCATTCTATAACAAGGAACACTCAAATCAAAATTTTAATTAACAAAAAAATTAATAAATTGTTGTTGGACAAGTCTGTTTATTCATGATTAATCTGGTCATTACACAATGTAGCAATGTATTTTTACAAAGTAAAAGAATGCCTTCTTTCTTTGCTGAATGCTATTGGGTATCTGGTTTTTATTTGTGTACTCATTCATGTCTTTAATTATATGGACAGTCTTTAAAAAATAAAATAAAAACACATGAAAAAATGAATAATGTATCTGCTATACATATATTTTATGCTCAAAATAAGAGCTGATTCTTTCAGTATTCAACACAAAGCTAATATGGACCACAGAGACTGAAGCCTTTACTGTAAACAATGCAGCACTGGCTTTAAGAGTAAAGCTTAGGCTGAGCTAAGGAAGGAAAATCTGAACATTGTAGAATAGAACTTTTGGGGGTCTCTTCCACTGTCACTCAGTTCTCAAGAAAAATTGTGATCAGACCTGTTATGTAATACTAGTATTACATCTCCAAACCAGGTATAGTCAGTTTTCTGCATCTCCAAGTATCCTAAATGTACTAAATACTGTCTCTAGAAAGCATAACAGGAAGGCAGTATCTAATGAAAGATAAAGGATATAGTATTATTCTGATTATTCTCAGAATTATCCACAACTGGTAAACCATTCTGGGAACTGCAAATCTTTAAATGCAAACATAGTTTAAAGGGAATAAAGCAACAACTAATGGGTGGAGATGAAGTTCTGCATTAGCAACATCAAAGAGCAATGTCTCAGATATGTTGTAAGAAGTCACATAGAAATATCAGTTTAGATTTTTAATTAACTAATATTTAATAACTATTAAAAAGCAAACAGTAACAAAAATGTTCATCAGAGCAGCAAATGTTATACTTGTTTAAAAGGCCAGTTACAAGTGTAAAATCAGTGCTATGTACTTCAGAAAGTCTGTTTTATCATTGTAAGTCTAGTAGCAAATAAATATAAACCAAGCTTAGCTTGTGTTTTGCTGTGATGTGTTTAAAATATAATCTTGACCATATGACTTAGGCTCTAAAGTACAAAACATGGGTCACATATTGCTTCTCTGTATTCATGTAATGATTAAATGTATTAGAGACATGCTTCATTCCTTTTCAACTTTCACCTGGGGCAAAAAGAGCTAATTATTATGGAACCTCACTAATGCTCTTATGCATGCTTTGAATCCAGAAGTTTTAAAACATGTGCTATAAGAAAGAAGCTGAACACATCCACAACTCTCTCTCACATTATGCAGTAATGGCCTAAGTAGCCAGGATGGTCCAGAAGTACATTTGGTAGTGAATATTTTTGCTATGCTTTGAAGTGATGCCTTGGCCCAACTTGATAGAAAATAAGTGTTCATTTCTATGGAACTTCTAGATCTTTATTTGAAGAGATAATTCACTGTAACTTCAAATGCAAACATCCCTAGGAATATGTCAGATGTTTCTAATGTTTGGTATACCAACTAATTAAATCACAGCATATACGTACAAATTTACTTTTCTTGGAATAATGTTGACAATATGGAACAAAATTTGCATATGTCTATTGTTGCTTACTGCCTATTGAAAATAAAGCTTCAAAATTGTAGGAACAAAGTATGGTGTATTTTCAGATGATATTCTGGTTCTTATTTTTTCCTTTGATCTCTTTTCAATTCAGCTGAAAAGTACCTTGTGAAAAGAATATTACAAATGAACTTCCCCTTTTGCGAAATACCTTTTTCTCTCGGTTGATGCAGTTGACTATAGGCAAGAAGGCTGTGAAAAATTGTCCTTTATGTGAGAGGTTCTGTACAAAGCAACCAAAAAAATTGTGTAGGCAGCCCAAATGTAAAAAGTCCATACATTATTAAAAGAAGAAGACAAACAAAACTGGACAGAAAGTAACGAACATCACAGGAATACAGATGTCACTAGTTACATTCTTCAGACCAAACTAATCCTTTTTGCCTTCCTAAATTTCCCTAAAGCCCCCTAAAATAGCTACCTTTTATGCTGCCCACACACATATTTCACAAATGTGCTGAAGATTAATTCTAACTGAACAAGGCCAACAGCATGAAACTAACCAAGGGGAGGGACAGCATGTCTCCACCTGCCCCAGCACCCACTACAGAAGGGGAATGCTTTCCACAGTCCCTGGCTGCTGCTCTGGGCTGCTTGGGGTGGAAGGAGGTAGTGACAGCCATAACGTTGCTTAGCTGGTTGAGATTTCAACAAAAACTTTTGCAGTAAATGTGTGTGTGCGTATGTGTGTGCAGTATAAAGCAGTGGACATTTAAGGAGCCATAGTGTGGGAAAAAATGAACATTAACAAGATTAGAATATTGTTATATGTTGGAAAACAGAAAGAATGCCCATGACCTTGTTAAGTACCTTACAACTTCCTCCCAGTAGGCCATTTTTGTGTTCAAAATAATTTGCCACACATCCAACTCTGTCAGCAAGGAGATAGATAGGCAGCCTAGTAAGGGCTACTGGGTAGCAACACCCCTGTTCAAGGACTCTGTAGGATGTTGAAGTGTTAACTTAAAAAAAAAAGGCGGGGGGGGAGGTTTTTTACATGCTGTAACAAGCTCGTATGACCCTTGCAGTACACGACCTACTTAGTAAGGAGGCACAATACTTGGTTGCATTATTCCACTAATTCATGTCACAATTTAGAAAGAAAAACAAAGAACGACTTTAGTACTATTTATACAGTTCTGGTGAGGATGGCCCCACAACTGCTGTGGGAGACACATGAGGGAAGAATTTTGTAACATGGTGTCCTACAGTCACAGCGTTTTAGAGTTTTAGTTTGAAAGCAAAAAGGGAAAGGTAGGAGGAAAGAGAGAGGCTGTTTTGTTGGCAGCAGAAAAAATAAGACTGTTTCCTGTCATTTTGCTCCTTCTTTGATTTGCTGTAATTTAACACAGGACAAGCACCGTTTTCCACAGTGGTGGCATTTATTAGCCTATCTTTCCCATAGGAAATCTTGTATGCTTAAATACGGGTTAAGCTAACTGTGAAACTTCTTCATCAGAAGGGCATTAATCAGATGTCTGTCTTCTATCTGATTGCCTGTTTTTATTAATTCTGTAAGACCATAATATCTTTGTTATCATTGTTTTTCTGTAACATTTGATTGATGTTTGCTAGTACTTGTAAAAAGTTATAGAGGAGAGACGACACATAAGCCTTCTTCTCACAGAATTTTCTTTTTCCTCATTAAATAAGGAACAATGCTGAGATTTTTGAGTAGACATTGTTCTCTGTCATGTTAAGATTTAATAGTAAGTGTAGTGCCCACCACCACCGCACCATAGAAGATTGGAAACGAGTCCTAATAGAAATGTACGTTATCAAGTACTGCAACTATGTTCAACTCCAGTGGTCCTCAGACAGTTCATTATCAAATGGCATTAAACAGGAATCGTCAAGTAGTTATGATAACATCCTGACATTGTATCTTGGCTTTTCTGTTGGTGATGTTGCATTTCCTTCAGTCAATGATTAATTAGCTCCTTAGCTCTTTCATCTCTTTCTTTCTGCTGTGAGGAAAAATGTGTGAATGATGGGAAGGAAATTACCTCCCAGTCTCCTCTCTGCTGGAGGCAACAGGGAGAGGATTGACTTCTATAGCTTTTTCTTCACGGCATGCTAACTGCATCACAAGCAATCACATGCTTGTCAACATGACCGAGTCTGCTCCATGACCACATTGCCAATGTCAGCAAGATACAAGACTCAACTGGCACTCTCTGTGGTGATGACAAGTAATACAGGTGTCTGATCTGTGCACAGAAATTCACACTGTATCATTTTATTCTTGCATTTGTAAGAGCTGGATTTAATTTGCCTGCTCATGCTTATCATCATAGAAGAAAACCATTCATGTCAACAAATGTCATTTCATCAAAATTGCATGCTGCAGGTATGAATCCTTGCCTTTGTAATTATTAGGACCGAGACCTGCTTTTCAAAAGGGAAATCAGTTTTGAGGAATTTGTGTTGATTTTGTGTTTCATAACTTTGTTCATTTTATTGCTAGAAGGCAATTGCAGAAATTGCAAAGCTTGCTTAAGGGACAGAGAAAATGCAGATGCAAAACCTTTTCCTTTAGTGTAGCATAACAACTGGAAAGGAGCCAATGAGCATGCATATGTAGATCAGGTACAAGATCTCTACAAAAACAGGAACCTCAACAATAGGTGGGACCACTTAATGACAGAAGTTTAAGATGATCAAGCATGGGCTCAGAACTTTTCCATGAAGAAAAATAAATTAAGACATTTTTAGGAGGAGCTTGCTCGGTGCTTTAATGACAGTATGTTCATACAAAATTATGTCTTGTATGGTAATGGTCTTGAAGACTCCGCTCAGTGTATACTGGCAAATGAGACTTCAAATCAAGCAGGTGCTAGAAAATTCTAGCTGGTGCAGTGGTTCTAGTGGTTCATGCCTGCTGTGCTTTCAGGAAACCTAAAAAACCCTTGCTGCCCTTCAGATGAAGCTTTATTTTGATGTGTGTCAACTGGATAAGAAATAATTTAACTATATGCCAATAGTGAGAGAATGTACCTTCAACAAGTTTTACAACACTTACAAACTGGAATGAGAATACTTTGGAAGGGATTGATGGTTTGTGATAGAATTGCAGATAACCATTAAGAGAATATTCACACTTAGGCATTTAAACTGTACAGCAAAACCACTGAGGCCAAATTATGGAATTCCATGGTGTATTTCTGTGCTTCCAGTTATACCAAAGTTGTGTGTATTATGAACTGTGGCTATTGCTTTGTTCTTGATGTGCAACTTACAGATGCCTTACAAACTAAAAACTCCCATCTCTTTGCCATTGATGAAATTCTTTGATGCCAAAGTGGACATGTAAATTGATGAAATTATATGATACTGTAATTTTCTAAATCATCATAATATAAAGCATTAATGCATTTTTTCTCTTCTTAGCATGTTTTATTAGGTATAAATTACACAGCAGACTATTTACTTATTAATGTGAACATTTTGCAGTACATAGAATTAGAAGTAATCTTGGAATTTAACTTTGGTTTTTAATCAAGATCTTTATTAGGATTTAAAGTAGATTAAAACTACATAAACTTCAGTTACATGAACACTAAACTAGAAGGTAAACATTTGAAAACTGCTCTGTAGTTAGAAAATCAAATGATATTATTTTCTGGTTTTAGAAACCATAAATGATCTGCTGCTACCATTTACTTGATAATATAGCACTAGTCTTCCAGGGGGGAGTTGTGGCATTTGCTGAATCTTTTTTAAATTTAGGACGAAGAAGAGTGGTGAATCTGGAATGATAATGAATTAGTGGTTTTGAAGTTCTTACCACCTAGCAGGAAGAACGTCTCTTTTTATTGTCATCACAAAAGAGTTTTTAGGGATACTGCCTTAATAAAGTTTCTTGGATGAGAAAGTATAGCTTTATTCCAGAACTGATTTCACAGTGAAGCTGGAGCAGCAAATCTTTTGTTAGGTAATGCATTTCTTGACAGAACTATTCTCTTTCCCTATTTTTTAATATATCCTGCTCTCTTTTTGTGTATTTTATTTCTACCAGGGCTAATGCTAACCAATATGTTAACTGGTATTTAAGGGCTAGACTTTCAATGTTTACATAAATTCGAAAGAGTGATAATTAAAGTTTACTGAATCACAGCTCACACAGGCTGGGAAGTCAGGCCTTTAACAGTACAGTTTAAGTTTACCTAAGTTGTCACTAATGCTAACAGAGTCAATCTTACTGTTTGCCCCATTCCTGAATTCACAACACCTGTCTTGTGTGCAGCATTAGAGATCATGATGGTGCATGGTCAGTGCAATAAAGCAACCAATGAAACTGATACCTAAGGAAACAAAACATTTATTTTGAGCCAGCTGGGGTCCTGAATCCAGCTGTCCCTTTGACTGCAGAAATACTTGTGCTGGCATAAGCAAGAGAGCATAGGTTTATGTTGGTTTAAGCTGAACGTTAAACAACGCCTTTAATTGTATAGCAGTTTAACTGGCAAATAAAGATAAATTTACTTACAGTTTTAACCCAGGGATGCAGTGATCTGAATTTTGGGCATCTGGATTGTGTGTAACAGTCAAACATGCAAGGCTGAAATTCATTACTGGGTCCTGGATTTGTTGGTAACCTTTTTGGTTACTAGTGACTAATGAAAAGCTATCAATAATTCTGTTCTTCTGATGTATCCTGCCTCTGCAATGCTAAGATACTCTCTAGGCAGATTAAGCCTTTTGGGACAACTTTTCCAGGGCCAAATAAGAAAACAATGTGAATTTTTAATTCAAACTCTCATAATGGATGAACATAGCATTATATTTCTGGAGTTGTATTATTTCTTTGAAAGAAATACAGTATATTGGAAATCATCCAGAATAAGTTGAAGGAAGCTGAGTATCATATTGGACAGCAGACTTGTTCTGATCACACAGGATTTTTGCATTTATACAGTTTAGAAATTATCTGCCTAACTATCCAAAAAGTATAGAACTTAGTGAAACTGAGTGAAACTAGATAATGTCTTAACAGAGCTTGAGTTCTGGAATGGAATTAATTAATCAAAGAACATTTGAAACCCCCAGAATGCTGGTAGAAGAAACAGAAACAGATGGAATTATTTTTCTTTTCACCTAGCAGTCGAAAGGGCAGTTCCTAACCTTGACCCTAGGCTGGGTCTGAAAAGATATGTACAATATTTGTTCTGAAACCATCCAACTTGCAATAAAAAGAGACAAATCTTAGGAAAACTTTTTTTTTCTCACTGTTTTCAGAGTGATCTGTCAATAAAAGAATAAAATTCTGAAATTGTATTCCTGCTACCTGTTGTCAGGGATGGGATAAAACCTTAACAGAATTGGGTGCATGGAGCAGTCACCTTTAATTTGTTGAATGAAATAAGCTATTAAACTCTACTAAAAAAAAAAAAAAGCTGAACAATAATAACAGATCAAAACAGATCCTTAAGTAACATCTACAAGTCTATGCAGAGACTCATGCTACCTTACTTGGGCTCCTTTTAATACCCAAATGAATAAACAGACACCAAAATAGTAGTCTTTCTTCAGAGGAAGAAAAAAATTAGAAGATAAAACCCCTGAGCCAGGTTTACTACAGATGGAATAGAGCTGTGACCAAAGCAATTTTCAATTGTTTGATTACTCCTAAGTTCTGAAAAAAGACTGTGCATTGTTTGTAAATAAATAGAAGCCAGTAGATTCCATCATCTTCTCATCTTGATTTCTTTTTTACAATGGAAGACTTTGATGTGATTCAAAATCTAGACAAATAAAGCTGAGGTCATGTTACTTTTGTACTCTTTTCTAACTGAAACATTACTTTTCATTTAACAGTTTAGGATTAGATGTATTTTTAGTCTTGTAAAATAAAATTATTCTTCAGTTACAGAAAGAATTTGACATGCATCTAGAAATATTTAGATATGCATTTGTAAGTGTTAGCAAAGATAAGATACAGTCAGTGAAAGAATATACACTGCAATAACTGTGGCAATTAGAAAGCTATGCATTCAAATACAGTTTAGAATAGCTTTACAATTACATTTTTTTTAACATTGATAATGGCAAGTGTAGCAGAAAGGAGATACTTTAGGGAATATCAACCAGTTAAAAAACAAAGTCTGAATAGATAAGATTATCAGTAGATTTTTAAAGTAATTTTTCTATTCTTACTGTGTGGTTTTTTTCTGCATCACAGTTAGTCTGGACCCATCTTTGCTCAGTAAGACTGAATGTCACAGTTATGGTACATTTCTGTGGTGGATTATTTTAAATGTGTAATCTTACAGCTTGTCTATGATTAAAACCAAAAAAAAAAAAACCCAAACAAACTATTTACCCATCAGAGTTGGCATACTTGCTCAAAGTCTCAGCAGAACTAAAGATTATGGAATCCAAATGATATTTCCTAGTGTTAACGTTGACTTGGTTATTACCACAAAGATTTATCAATGACACTTGGCTTCTTTTAGCACAATCTGTCTGTAGGCATACAGTTCTCTAAATAATTCTCATGCATTTACCAATGAATATAAACCTGTTCCTGAAACAAAATAAGAGCTCTGTTAGTATATTTGCATTTATGGAATGCCTATGCAGACAAAGAAAGATATCGCAGTTTAAACAGTTCTCCCGCATCAGGCTGACAGTACAGCTATTCTTGCAGAAGAAACTTCACTGGTCCAATGTTTTAATTCTGCTTCATGGGGCAAAACATGGTTGAAAGCCTGGCTGTCAAATGCCAGCAGAGCTTTCTGTGAATGATGCCTGCTCCACCTCAATTTTATGGTGTTGTGTGCTTTAGGAAAAATCTTCTATTTCCTTAAAACATTGATAGGCACATATTGTATCAGCAATAGTGTGGATTTTTTGTCAGAATGCTTGGCAGGGAAGCCCAGAGGTACAGCAGGACAGGGTCTATGCCAACTAAAGAGAAATGAAATGCACCGGATTTACCAAGATTAAGGAGCAAAAATATAAGACTGAGTATTCCTATTGAGATATGCTTTTTAGGTATCAACTCTGACATGTTAAATTTGAACCCTGGTACCTTCCTTTTAGTAATAATGGACAGTGATCTCATCTGAACTAAGAGGTGTCCTCAAAATGGTGCCTGTGGGAGATAATGTTAAAGCTGTAAATGCAAATGATGTTGAGAGCAAGAGTTAAATGCTTGGATATGTCTCTGGATACAGTAAAAAAGGAATTTGAGTAGATGTGATGCAGAAGGTGCTGCTTCATGAATATAGACAGCTTATTTTCTCCAAAATCCTTTCTTCACCTTCTTCTCAAAATGATAGCTGTATGTACTTTCTTGTTTGAACTTGGCCATTTATTTTCATTACAACATGGTGCTTGGTAGCAGTCAAATATGAGACATATTTTGCAGAGATGTTTGCTAAGTAGTTATGTTACACTGTAAAACTGAGTAGGAAAGACTGATCTTTAGTACTCAAAGAGATCTTGCATCTTTCAGCACAAAAGACTTAAGTGTCAAGAGTGCACTATTGATCAAAGTATCAGCAGGCTTACAGCACAGCAGCCACTTGACAATACAGAAAAAAATTATTCTGTCCAGGTAAAGTAAAACCCTTCATCGGGTTTTCAGTCTTCCTAGAAGTATACCTGTAATCTCACTCTGGCAGAAAATAACAAGAGCTGCTATGAATAAACTTACTGTCAGTCGCAATTATGCTCTGCGTGGACTACTAAATGGCAGAGAGCATTCTGGCAGAAGCCAGTCTCCTACATCTTGATAATTTGACCAAACTGTGTAAGAAATAAAGGCTAGCCATCAAACCTAAACGACTGATAGATAACCATGCTAGTTCCCCTGCTGCTGTGTTATTCAGTGTGCTACTTTGCACCAGGACCATAAATGCAGCAGCCCCTTTGCTGGGGCACTGTTTGGGCTCCCAGCTGAGCAGTCGTGACTGCTGCACAGATCTGCCTTCAGCTTTTTTTGTGTCTGCCCCGCAAGCTATCTCAGGACCTGCCTTGCCAGCATTAAACTGGTAAGATTATTGGCAGCTAAACTGGGTGCTGGGCATGCTCCTGCCTTGCCTTTGATTTGTTTTTTACTTCTTGACCTTGGTCTTTTGTGATTACAGTCCTTACTTCCAATCCTTGTATTAGCCCAGTCAGAGCAATTGCTGTGACAGCCCATGCCCTGGTTATGATCTTTTAACATATACTGCATTCACTGAAAATCCTGCATGTTATACTTTCACTTTTTAAGTAACATTTTCTAGACAATTGTAGTTCAAAGAAAAAATAAATGTATTTTCTTTGTCCTGAGAAACACACAGATATCAATTTCTTCCAAAGCAGTTATTCCTTTTCACTTTGTACAATTTCATGTTCTGTTAATTTCATGTTAAACCATCCTTTTAAATCTCACCTTGGCCGCATAGCAAAATATTGGCATATCTCAGATTCCTTGAAGTCAGCAGGCAAACTGAACATCTCACCATCAGCCTTGGAGCTAGAATGTCATCTGGGCCTCACAAATGTTAGGAAATGCAATCATGCTGCAATAGCATGAGGCATATTTTCTGTAATGACTGTCCTAGGTGTAAGGCATTTTTAGCCTTCCTTCTGTCTTCCAAATATACATGCCACAGCCTGCACCAAGTCAGGTGATAGTTAAATCTTACTCTGAAAATGCCGATTGTCTTTCCTGATGCTGTCATCCTGCAAATGGAAAAGTACCTCTCACACTCTCAGTATATATGAGATCGTTCTACTGATCAATACAGCATTCATGTTACTAGCAGCAAGACACGTTAAGAAAGACAAATGGCACTAAAAAAATGGAAACAGACGGGTTTCTTGGAATTCTGCCCAAGTACACTGGCAGATTTTGTGGGGCCCAAGTCTAAAATGCAGAGAAAAGACAACCCACAGGATACTGCATCACATGCTCTCCTACGAGACACAAGGAGGCCCTCGCCCAAAGCCAGGTGTGTTTTGCCATAGTCGTCTTCTGCCAAGGCTTGATGAATCTGGGAAAGGCAGCCAGCTCTGATCACACCCTATCAGAAGAACTATACTAGCTTCACTGTGTCTGCTGGTAAAACCTCCTAGACAGCAGACAAGCCTTTCTTAGACTGAGGTGTATCATCCAAGCACCACTGGAAAATGAACATCTCTGAGAAAAAGAATATGATTCTTCAATAATCTTTCCACTTTTCACTAACATTAAGAATCAGTTGACAGAAAGGAAAAGATGGGACTGTTAGGATACTTATAAATTTCTTTCATTTTTTTCGTTTGTTTTGCACATTCATTCTGGGAGCATGACAGTTAAATCATACTATCTGATGAAGCTAAACAGGTGGTAAGTTTACCTTGATAAAAATCCTTCTGTTAAAAGCAAACCTGTTTATCTATTTACCAAATGCTTAAGGAAGTTTCTAAGGAAGTATGCATTAGCATAGCTATCTTTCTAAAAGGTTGGCGTTTTGAATCAGCAAAAGTGTCATTTGAGGAAATTGATATAGTAAGAAAGAATGTACCAGTATTTAAGGTTTGGAGAGGCTGTAGAAACAGAGGAATATATCACATTTGTGTTCAGAGCCTAACCACAATTCAGTATGCGTGTACCTTCACTGCAGCAGAATAATTCACTATTGATATTAAACTTTTGTACCTCTGAATTCTGAAAACTAAGCCGTGCTTCAAAAGGTCGGCAGAAATGGCACTGTCTTGCAATTCAGACTTTTGGATGTTATCCAGATGCACTAACTTTATAACATAATAAATAATAGCATACTGCATTGACCTGTGTTAGTTTTGTATGTTTTCTAGCTTGCGCTTAATGAATTGCCTTTATCTTGCCCATCTGTTTTCCTTTTTGTGCAGTTATCAAGTAACATTTACCAAGAGAGTAGATAATAAAGAAAAGCCCATTCAGCACTTTCTAAATAAGCTTGACTTCCACAGACTGAGACGTGAAAGAGAGGTGTAACCTTCCATTAGATTTCATAGGTCTGAACTAAATAATACAGGTGTTTGAGTAGCTGATCCACTGAACATAGGAAACTGCTACTTGCCTCCTGTTTTGATCTTGTCCACTGAATAATGAAATGAAAACAAGAAAGGATTTAGCTATGGTTTTCTCTAAAATACATTCTTGCTAACAATACTTGTGGTATTGCTTATGCTGAATATATTTTCTTTGCACTGAATTTATTATGGGTAACATAAAAAATGAATACCTATGATATGAATTTAAACAGAGGACTACAAATATTTTCTTGTTTTTATGAATGGTATTACCATCATTTTGTCTAATACCTCATGCATTTATAGAATAAATTATTTCATTTTTGGAAATGTGTGACATGACATTAAATCTAAACACTCATGATTTAGAAATAATCAAGAACATCAGACTGGGTACTAAAGGTATGAATTTATTTAATTTTGCACTATATACAAGCCTCTTCTATATACCTTTACTGGCAATGCTGGCTGTAGTAATTTGGCCAGCTTGAGTCACTCAGACTATTCCTAGTGTCCTTTTGCACAGCAGTCCTATGAGAATGTTATCAGCAACTTGTTCAGGCAGATCTCCTACAGAAGTTAGCATGTCAAAGGACAAACTAAAATGTTCTGAGTTTTTTTTCCCCTCTTAGGAGTTAGTTCTGTCAAATATATCTTTATCACCACGTGGTTTTTTTGCAGGGTCTGATTCAAAACCCAAACAAGAGCATGGGAATTTTTCAGACGAAATTTTTTCAGACCTTTATTCCATTAGTTGCCTAATTCTCTTCTCTCTTTAGCTGTGCCCTACTTTAGCACTAAACAAGCTATGAGTTACTTAGGCCAAGTCAGATATCTATCATATATATAATAAGAGTTTCCATTCTAGTAAAGCATATTCTTTCCTAATAGGAAGGAGAACTACTGTTTAAAACTAGTGGAAGAATGATGGAACAGCACTAACTGAACAATAAGAAATACATGCAATTAGGATAGATCCAATTAGGAGTGCATGAACAGTGATGCTTAACACTTTCTTTTCTCTATCAGTGTCTTAACCTAGTTTCTGCAGGGTATAGCAAAAGCAATAATTGTTGCACCTAAAATTGTCATAAATGTTATGATACTATGAAATGTGGAGAAGACAAAAAAATACAGTTAAACCTTTCTTAAACGCTAACCTTACCAAAATGTCAGTATATCCTAGAAGTTATTAGAAATTGATTAGGCTTATAATCAGCCTCTCTCAAGTATAAGGCTTCCTATTCAGTTGAGGAAAAAGGGGACTGAAGGAGGAAAGGTTCCTTGGAGAGGGAGAATGCCTTTTTCTTCATTTTCTCTCGAAGTCGGAAGTTCTCCATCCAGAACCCTGTGCTCAGATTTAGCCTTTGTTTTAATTATACTTTGTGCTTACTTTTTCCCCATTTATGTGCAGTTCTCATTCTAAAACTGTGAATTTTAGATTATTTTAAAATAGCCTTACTTAATCCACTCTGTATTTTCATAAATGTAACAGCAATCTAAAGTATGGTGAAATAACATATTAGTCTGAGGGTCTTGTGTTACTAGCCTTCAGTTTATTCACAGAGCTGTCTCATATCCCTTGATACCATTCAGTATCAAATTGGGTTTATCTTGCTTTTTCCTCTGGACATGTCCAGTATTTTTAGAAACATTTCCCAGAAGCTGGATGCCGTAGTCTGTGGTAATAGACTTTTATTATTTTTTCTGGCACAGATTTGGCCTATTTCTAATAATACATTTTCTAAATAATTCACTGGCATAATTCAGCAACTTCCAGGGAACGTTTCCTTTTAGTATTCCAGATGAGACCATACGGTTTTGGCATTTTTGATCTACACTGTCTTCTGTCCCTCACATTCCTTCTATCATTTCACACCATGCAGGCTGTGCTTTAACATCTTGGTATTTATAGTCCCCTGCAAGGCAGTCATTTTCACAAAGACAGATATGTCAAGAGCTGTACACCATGGAAGGACATGGGAAGATAGAATCATAGAATCATAGAATCATTTAGTTTGGAAAAGACCTTTATGATCATCGAGTCCAACCATCAACCATGCCCACTAAACCATGTCATGAAGTGCCTTGTCTACATGCTTTTTGAATACCTCCAGGGATGATGACTCAACTACTTCCCTGGGCAGCCTGTTCCAATGCCTGACAACCCTATCAGTAAAGAAATTTTTCCTAATATCCAATCTAAATCTCCCCTGCTGCAACTTGAGGCCATTTCCTCTCGTCCTGTCACCAGCTACCTGACAGAAGAAACCAGCACCCTCCTCACTACAACTGCCTTTCAGGTAGTTGTAGAGAGTGATAGCTCCTTTGTATTCCTGAGAAGTTAGGCCTTGATCAAGGCTATTCAACTCTGTCTAATTCCCCCTGCTTACTGCGCAGTTTTCAGATGCGTGGAAGTGTTGGAGTTTCAGAGCCTGCACAGACGTACTAAAGAAACTCAAGATGGCCTGTGTTGAGGTCCAGGGTCAGGACTGTACACCCATTGCAGCTCAGCGTAAGTATCTGCAGACTAAATGATCCAGTCCTCCTCTGCTCTGCCCCCTCTCAACACAACATATGGTAGCACGCTTGGAAAGTGACACTGGGTATTCCATACCACAAGATGCTTCTCTTGCATGCATTTCTGAAAGCAACACAGAGCTCACAGGTTAAAATAAATAAATAAATAAAAGAATTGATCTGATTTATATGGCACATGGAGATGTATCAAGTGCGGTAGTTTTCTCTCACTGTGACCCCGTTTCACTGTTCAAGCCATTTTTTCTTAGCCCAGGCTCAAGGCTACTACATACAAAACAAGCAGCTTTCTCAGCCTTCCTCTCCTCACCCCAAAGCTGCTTCCCACAGCCCCAACATCTGCCTCATCTTCCACATAGCCCTACCCATGCCTGGTGAGGCCTGTGACTGCCTAGCGTTCCAGCAAGGGAGGGTTCATGCCTGACCCAGTATTGTAGAGCAATGTGGTCACCATGTAGCTCCTCAGCTAGGGCAGGACCTGGATGCATAAGTAGACACACATATCCCAGGAAGGACTTCCTCTAGTAACTGCAGCTCAGGCTTTCCTTGGATCCTAGTCTTGTAGTAGAACATGTTCACGGTAGCCAGTCTGGCACCCCACAACTTGGGTAAGGTGTGTTGGCATATTTTTGCAGTCACACAGGTAAAGCAACAAGAGGAGCAGCCAACAAAGATTGGAGCAACCAGCCACAGCTGGGTTATTGCACCCCACCATATCACTCACTCCTGGATCCAAATGGGCAGCAGCATGGCAGGTGCTGCCTACCCTCTGCAAATCTGCGTGATGCTGAGCAACAGCCATCTGCTGTGTGATAGCTTCAGGCAGGCTGAATGATGCAAAATGCCGCTGATAAGTTAGCATACCTAGGTTTTTTGAAAACCATGTTCTGCTTTGCAGCCATCCTCTAGCAGCACCAGTTAGATGCTTGAGTCATACAAAAGAGGCTCAGCAAATGAGCACAGGCAGCCTCTTACAGCTCCAATCATCCTTTCTCTACTCCCTTTGCCCACACCTCTCTGCCTGTCTTCTTGCAGTCTTGGCAGCAGCCTATATGCAAGAGGCACATGTTAATCAAAAAGCACAGTCCTGAATAATTCCTGTGCTGGGAAATACTCAGATCTTCTTAGACATCCCATCCTTACCCTGATGTTATTAGGATTTCTGAGGGATGTGATACAACTGGGCTTTTGCTATCAAGTATTGCAAGTGTAAAAAGACCAGGCTTAGTCTGCAGCAGCTGATGGACCTGATCATGCTACAAGCATTCCATCCAAAATTGCTCATTCTTCACTATTGAAGGTTTATAATTTGTAGTTTGATTTTTATATTATTTTTATGCTGTTTTCGTTTATTTTCTGGTTGAAATTAGCATATATTTTGTTTGAAAATTTGTTTATGAAATAAAATAATAATGTCAAATATTTATTTAAATGTTATGGTAAAATAATTTTTAAGGAAGTATAAAAATGCAAATAAGTAAAATGAGTCAATGAACATCCACTGGAATTAAGCGTCCTATTTCACCAGCCAAGTAAGTTATTGTTTTCAAATTCAAGAAGGATATCTGCTAATTGTTTTTATTTACTGTTATTTTATCATTATTTTGTGGGAAAGTGGCACCAAACATTTAATTCGAATGCTTCCAATTTTATACTAAACCTTAAACTATCCTTTGGAAACGTATGTATTTTTTTTATTTTTAAAGTGCTCTGAATTTCAAAATTTATCTCTGATCTGCCCCCTTTTTTAGTATTTCTAATTAATCTATAAAGGTATTTTCTCAACATTGTTCTCCCCATTTCCTTGAAAATATAAAGCTACCAATGCATTAACGTCCAATAGTTATGTCTTAATGCATTCTGCACTGAACCCACTTGCAGATCTATTCTATACAGGTTTGCCAATTTGTCTTATTTTCATAGACAATTCATCAGGCCCACTCTCAGATACCCAAAACCTGTGATAGGTCACCATTTAACAAGTCTGAATGGTTTAGTTAAGTTGTGAATTCAGGCAAAATCCTCAGTTATAAAAGAAGCCTTCATCTGGATTTACATGACCCTAAACACCTGCCACAACAAATCTGTGTTCTGGTCTCCTATGCTCATCTAATAAATATCAATGTGCATGGTCAAGCAAATCAAACTGAAATGTATCCTGAATGTGAAGATGAAAAACCCTGCAAAAATTCATGCTTTTGCCTCTCCCTAATTGTTTCTTTCTCTTTATGTCTGTCACTATTGCAATTTCTTTCATCTCCACCAGCCACATGGATAGTACCAGACTGCTCCCCAGGGGCTGGGGGATGCTCCCCCAAGGGCAGGCAGGGAGCAAGGCAGACCATAGGGGCAGCCGGGGACAGCCGCAACCCAGGGCCTCAAGCATGTCCGTGGGTGCTGAAACTCCCTCAGTGTCAGGAAGACTGGTTGGGCTATAAATGTTACTCTCCGCTCTGAGGATGAAAAGCAATTTTCTTGAAATTTTCTGCATGAAGCAGCAGAACTAAAAGCTTTGTGTGTGCTCCTGTCCTACAGAGTTACAGGCAATTCCCTTAGTTAGACCAGGTGTGCTGGGTCAGTTATTTTCAGGATTGGGTCAAAGAATGAACTAGCACTATACACATTCACCAAAAGCTGCTTGCTTCCAGTTTGCTGTCCAGCATCAGAAAACTGAGAGATAAAATGTGGCAGGTACATTCTTACCTATCTTTGTCACTGACTTTTGAAGTAGCCAAATACATGAATTAAATCTCTGAGAATTTGAATGTACTTCAGGACTAGTATCAGTTAGGAAACGGGACTTGCTTGGAGTTTATATAATGTATTTTTAAATCTTTTTTAGACTTATGTTGTCAATACTGCTCATTATTTTTTACAGCAGGGAGGGAGCAATAGCTGGAAGTTATCTCTTTTGATCTTGGCCAAACAAACAGAAATTCCCATGGAATGCCATGAAGGATGGAGCAGCCTGACCACAGAAACACAAAGATACACAAAGAAAATACAAAGATAACAAAGAAAAACTCTTGGAATTTTTTTTCTTTTAGAAAAGATTCATTTGCTTTTGCTCCTATATTTCTCTGAAGAATCACTCATTTTCTTCCTTGATTATTTTTAACACATTTCACTGCCTGTAAATAAACAAAAACATTCTAGAATGTCTTCCATTAACACCAGAAGCAAGAAAAACCTTATTTTATTTTCTTGATTTGATTGAAATATGGCAGGGTTGAATTCACATTATTTAAAAGAATTAATCACTTCTAATTTTTTTAAGTTTTGGCCCGGTTATAAACTAAAAGCAGAAAGACTTGAAGGCATTATTTTAATGAAACTAAGCTTGTATTTCTATTTTTTTAAATCGCTGCCACTCTTCCAATTAAATCAAGAAGTACTGACTGACATAGAACATTTCTTATTAAAATATCCAGGTTAGACAATTTTAAAATATTTTCTTGGATTAGTAGCTAGGAGTTATGAAGGACTGACTGAGCGTTTCTTTCACAGATGGAAAGAAATGGGTCAACTCTTTTCTTTCACTTGACGATTTAAATATGACTTGTAAACATCCCAGCAGGAAGACTAATACTTGACTCCCCTGTGCTAGAAAAGGTCTATTTTTTTAAGGGGAAGTGCAACATTGCCATGTATTCTCTGATGCTGTGCAACACCCATTTTATTTGGTGCACACAGACTCTTTCACAGGGAAGCGAGAGAAGGGGCTGGGAGTGCAGTTATACTCTGTGGCCCAGGGCAATGGAACGAGTTTCCACAGGCAGCAGCGTCTCCCACACCCCACTGCTGGCTGCAGGCTTCCTCTTCCACACCTGCCTTCTGCCAGCTTCAGCACTTAGCAGCCTTGTGCGATGCCAATCCAGTTACCTAAATGGAGAGAAAACAAACCTAACAGTGAACCCAATACTTTCCTGCCAGGCTGGAGAGCTGAAGCAGTCTGGGAGAGGGGCCGGAGTACAAGCAAGGCAGGGAGAGAAAGCCTGTGGCTGGGAGAATGGACAAGGGATGCAAAGGGCAGGAGGAGACAGAGGAAGCAGGTTCTCCTCCTCTTAAATCATTCAGCTATCTTGTGCAACTTCACTTCACCCTGGGACGCAGAACACTGGCTGCATGGCAGCAACATTTCTTCATTTGTTAAACAAATGAGTTATCCTCAGACCTTCTTTGCCATTGAAAGGTACACATATAAATCAAATATTCTTTAATAGGTCATTTGTAGTTGACACAGGTGCTTATCTTGTGAATGGCAAAGTGAGACCTGGTTCATGAGTAGGACTCCTAGGAGTTAAAAATAAATAATAACAACTTCTGGGTGCGGTGGATTTCTTTTACCTCACTGCCAAACATACAGCTTGCAGAATCAGGAATGGCTCAGAAATTATGATGAAATTATTCCTTCCTTTTGCTAGATCAAGCTATTTAATCATCTTTGAAGGACCAAGCCCTTTATGCCAGTTTGAGAGCAAACCAATCTCTTGGTACTGCTGGAAGTGATTGCACAGTTTCAAATTAATCTGGAAATTGCTTCAATTGGTAAAAGAAAACAAAATGGATAACTAAGCTCTTAAACCTGATGTTTTCTGTTCATACATCGTCTTCAGTCTCGTTTGCAAAAGATGCTTTTGACCCATGTTCCTCATTTGCTTTCAGGAGAACTGAAGAGAGTTTAAGCACATAAAATTGCAAAAGTACAGTCTTAATTACCATCAATCTCTCTTAAATTGTCTGTTTGTTCCAAATTCTGAAACTTTTATTATTTTAGCCCAAAGAAACTCTGATTGTTTCCAGTGGTCCATTTCATTATCTTACACTTCTCCATGCTAATCTGAATGAACTAATCTATCAGCCTGCAAGCCTTACCCGATCTGATCATTTTCAAATGGTTGTCTCTCTCCTCCATTTACTGGTCCAGACCAATTTAGCATTATCAGCAAATTTAGGTATGTTTGAAATTGCATACTTTCTTCAAGGTCATTTAAGTGCACAAAGAAACCTGCAATAAAAGGATGTTAATGAGATAGAATAAAAGCAATGAAATTCACCTACAGCTGAAATGTACTTTGTATGTCCTACAAAACAGAAGTACTACTTTAAAAAGTTGCTCAGGTGGCATCTTGTGGTTGTTAATTTAAAAAGGCATATGGTAGATTTCAGTCTTGTTTGTGCTCTTCCTTTCTCTTACTGCTTTCTTTCATGACCTTCAACCTAGCCTAAGTAAAGCAATAATACATTAATGTCCTTTCCTGGCTGATTTTGAAGCAAGAATGCCTCTGGAAAGCTGTCTTTTCATAACAGCACACCATTGGGAGAACCTGATTATGTAACTTTTGTATAATGACATCAAAAGCTTCAATTTTCAAAAACAATTGCTGTATCTACCTCCTCAATACAGTTCTTTCCTTTTTCCTGCCTGTTAGACCTGACAGGGAAAAGGAGTGAAAATTGACCAAGCTGCAGGGAGAAAAGGTCAAAATGAAAGGACATTCAGGGAGATAAATGTTATTAAAGATGGATATCTTTGCCTACTCCATGGTGTGCCACCATGTGCAGGGAGCATCTTGAATAATGGATCCCAAATTGAACCATGTTTCTATGGAAAAAGAAAGTTTCTAAGCAGGGGCTGAAGTACAGACAAACAGAAGTAACATTTCACTCCTGGCCCGTTTGGGCTGTAAATGTCTTATTAGGTATAAACTCTTTAGAAAAAAAGTGTTTGTGTGTTGAAAAATTCTTCACTGAGAATAAAAAAGTGTGTTTGTTGAAAAATTCTTCACTGAGAGTAAAAGTGTTTGTGTGTTGAAAAATTCTTCACTGAGGATTAATTTTACCCCTAAATATCTGCTTTTAAAAGTCACCTTTTACAGAATTTCTTTTAGAAGAGATGTCAAAAACCCCATGAATTTAACTGTCCAACTTTTAACTCTTTGAATTTTTTAATCTTTTTTTTTTTTGATACAGTGAAAATGAACTTCTAAACATATTGCTTCTTGCCTAATGTGCCTTTTTCCGAATTATTTCCATGAAGCCTTACTTGCTTGCTGGGTGCTATACATGACTGCATTCCCTCTCTTTTCTGTCTGTCCACATGCATGGGGTCCCTCACTCCTGCACCCCAGCAGTGGCATGGGTGGCCAGGCTGGATGAAAGGGGTTTTCTGCAGACCTCTGCTGCCATCCCACTTGGTGCCCTCCAGCAGCTCGCTTCAATTCTCCTCAGTAATGGTTTCTCCCCAAGCCACCACAGGAGTAATTGCCCTCAGTATAAACTGTCCTGAGATTAACTGGTGAGTTACATTGACTGTTGGGTATTCTTGTCAGAAGGAACAAATCAGTGCAAAAGATTCACGCTGATGGTGTCCCCCAGTCCTGCACTGTTTATTTCATGTGCCTGGCGGGTGGTGGGTGCAGCTGCAAGCGCTCTGCTCCCCATTTCCCTCCCACACACATGGCTGTGCAGCCCCTGTGCAGCCTTGGGGCGGCCTCTGCACCCACTTGCAAGTTGGGCAACTCCTGCCCCATTCTCAGCTTGGTCAGAGTCCTGCCTGCCCTCAGAAGTGCTTTTCAGACATGCACGGGATAACTACCACCGTTCTGCTGCCTACCTGAACCATGACTCCAGTCTGGTGGAGCAACCTGAAAGTTGCTGTCCAAAGATATTGCGGATATCTTTCACTGTGCGTCATCTCTTTAATTCAATTTGTTCTACCTTTCTCTGTTGCATTCTCATTTTTCTTGAATATGATGCTGTTCTTAAGTGTGGAATATTCTTTCATGAAATATGGATGGACTTTTTTTCACTAAATCAGCAAGATAATTAAAGAACTCAAGCACAGCAGTAAGACATTTTTTTTTCCCCTTCAGGAGTTCATAATGAATGATCATTAATAAATCACAGCCTAGTGGTACATGAACAGATGTGCCTATGTGAACTATTACATCTGCAAATAATATAATCATATTCCGCACAGATCTCAAAATCTGCATTAGTACTTCCCTGTTCAGGTCTGAAGATTTCTCTATGTTGGGTCTTTAGACTTCGTCATTTTTTCTATTATTTTCCAAATAACTGTCATCAAGGCCACAGGCTTGTAGTTTAGTTAGTTTCCATGATCTTAATTAAATAGAATCACTAGTGCAGCCCACCTACAGGTCTTTGTATTGGACCATTTTCACTGAACTCCAGCTTGCATTCGGGGTGTCTCCAATGCTATAAAACTTCATAGTTATTTATCTTGATTTTCCCTAAAATTAATATCACAATGCACACAAATTCCATGCAGTTGCCTCCACAGAATAATAGAAAACTGGGAATGATGATTTAACTTGATTTTAACTTCTCTCTGGAGGCTGCACAGAAGAGAGGATTTAAGCCTTTAAGTTCAGAAGATACAAAAAACTCTGAATTAGCTATTTAAGTACAAAAATAGCAAACAAAATTATTTAAGTCAGTCGGTGTGTGCATATGCTACAGCACTTCTTCCTAAGTGGCCCTTAGCTAATCCTAAAGAAACAAGATTAGAAAATAGAAGCAATCATTTGCTAATGCAAAATTTGAACCCATGTACTACTTTATGATGGCGAACCATAGTTTTAATATTTTTTCTAAAATCCAACACAATCTTAAATTAGTTTTCCTAAGCAATATAGCTATCTTTTCAGGAAATCAAGGCTTTTATTAAATTATTATTTTTATTTTTTTTATATATTATTAAAATGGGTCTCATTCTGTTGTGTTTTCCATTCTGCAGTTGAATCCTAAAGTACATCAGCAATTGCCATGTTTTAAAATAAAGAAATAAATGAATGCATTCATTGTCAGAGTAAATCTTTGTACATCTTTACTACTAAAATGATGCTAGTAATTGTTTGGGAATCATAGAATCACAGAATGGTTTGGGTTGGAAGGGACCTTAAAGATCATCTAGTTCCAACCCCTGTGCCATGGGCAGGGACACGTTCCACTAGACCAGGTTGCTCAAAGCCCCATCCAACCTGGCCTTGAACACTGCCAGGGAGGGGGCATCCACAGCCTCTCTGGACAACCTGTTCCGGTGTCTCACCACTCTCACAGTCAAGAACTTCTTGCTTACATCCAATCTAAATCTACCCTCTTTCAGTTTAAAGCCATTACCCCTTGTCCTATCACTACCTGCCCTTGTAAAAAGTCCCTCTCAGTCTTTCTTGTAGGTCCCCTTTAGGTACTGGAAGCTCTCCCCAGAGCCTGCTCTTCTCCAGGCTAAACAACCCCAACTCTCTCAGCTTGTCTTCATAGGAGGCATGCTCTTGTCCCCCTGATCTTTTTTTGTGGCCCTCCTCTGAACCTGCTCAATCAGGTCTATGTCCTTCTTATGTTGGGGGCTCCAGAGCAAAACGCAGTACTCCAGGTTGGGTGTCAGAAGAGTGGTGTAGAGGGGGAGAATCACCTCCCTCGACCTGCTGGTTATGCTTCTTTTGATGCAGCCCAGGATAAAGTTGGCTTTCTGGGCGGCCGGTGCACGTTGCTGGCTCATATTCAGTTTTTTATCCACTAATACCCCCAAGTCCTTCTCCGCAGGGCTGCCCTCAATCCACTCATCACCCAGCCTGTGTTTGTCCTTGGGATTGCCTTGGGACCTTGCACTTGGCCTTGTTGAACTTCATGAGGCTTGCACTGGCCCACCTCTCAAGCCTGTCAAGGGTGGCATCCCTTTCCTCCAGAGCATCAACTGCACCACACAGCTTGGTGTTGTCAGCAAACTTGCTGAGGGAGCGCTCAATCCCTCTGTCCATTTCCCCTACAAGGACATTAAACAGGGCCGGTTCCAATACCGACCCCCGAGGAACGCCACTCGTCATAAGTCTCCACTTGGACATCGAGCTATTGACTGCAGCTCTTTGACTGTAACCACCCAGCCAATTCCTTATCTACTGAGTCATCCATCCGTCAAATCCATGTCCCTCCAGTTTAGAGACAAGGATGATGTTTTGAGTCCAATAATTTTTAAATTCAAATGACCTTACATCCCAGGACATTTTTAAGTTTGTATTTACAATATTTCATGCACAGAAGTAGCTTGAAAAGCAGTAAAGGATTTAAATTTTGCAGATATTCCTCTGCAAAAGTGTAGTCCAGATATTAGCACTGTATAGCACAGTTCCCAGATAGTTGGACACTATCTGCCTCTGTTTCTTAACTTTCCTCCTCTCATACACTTAAAAAATTTCATATTTGTATGTTAATTCAACAACTGTTGCTTCAAGATAGTCACTAAATAGATGTGCAATAAACATTAACCTATGCAACACTTTTCTTCTGTACTCTCAAATTACTCAAATTATTCATATTGATTTTTTAAATTATTCAGCTTGTTCTTATGTGCAGTAATTTGTTGAATCAATTTAGGTTTAATTTCCTATTACAGTCCCATAAATCTTCTATGTGCTGCTTTGCTTTAGTGATATTGACTCTGTGCAAACAATTCAGGGGCTTTAGACATTTTTCAATATTCATCACTTTAAACATGATTACAATTTTTCCCTCAGATCCTTATTTCTGAGACATAAAATTTAGGCAAAAACCTATTTAGGGCTCAGAATATTTCTTTTGTTTCAAATATTGATGCAGCTGATTCAGGCACCTCAAACAAGTGAGAGAGCATGAAACTCATTGTTCATATCACATGCTACACTTCTGTTGTTTTTGCATAGTCAATTTCCTCTCTCTCAGTAGAAAAGTAGTGAGAAAGCCATTTTTTTTAATCCTCTTCATTGTACAATTGAATACTTTCATTTTGATGGATTACAAAAAGAAGGGAGAGAACATTTTAATCCTCAAATACAATCCATTCCCTGATGCCTCGAATTTCAGGCCATTTACTATTCCCCAGAAAGTTCACGTTTCTTCTTTGGTTGAATGTCACTGCCCTGCGCAAAGCTCTATGAGGACAGAAGTAGCATCCTTTGCAGGCTGATAGAGTCATAAGAGCTGCAAGGATCAGATTTGTGGATTCTGCCAGTCAATAGCTGTAGTTCATAAGGGCTGGCTGCACATATGCATAAGAAGAAAGGTATTTCCATACCTTGTTACGTGTAGAGACAGTTGTGGGAATGCCTGGAGTTTGACCACATCACCATGTGCATGCATAGGAAGAGACATTAAACTACCAGAGCAGACTGTGCTGCCTAAAACATCTTCTCTAAGAAGACCATGAGCTAGATGGCAGCCTTTTGTAGGTGGAATCCACCCCACGATTTACAATAGCGAATGCCTCCTCCTTCCTTCACCAAGCCTGAGCCCTGACTGCTGTATGCTTCAGTGCATAAAATGAGAAAGCAGGAGTACAATCAGTCTGGTGAGGATTGATTCTGCTTGGCTACAGCTTGCCAATCATCTGAACCTTTAATTTGTTTTTTTCATAAGTTCTTACTTTTCCTCTACTGCTTCCTTTGAAGAGCATGGAATATCGGTCATCTTAAAAAGTAGCTGTATATGAATGTCGTGGTTTCGGTTTCAGCCCAGCCGGTAACAAAGCACCACGAAGCCGCTCACTCACCCCCCACCCCCGCGCCTGGCCACGTTGGGATGAGGAGAAAACACAAAGGCAGGCTCGTGGGT
>VYZV01016789.1:220135-235763 GCA_013401275.1 Pandion haliaetus | reverse complement strand
TGCCCGTGACCATAAGTGGGGAGTGATCCCTCCCAGTCCTTGTCTGGACCCACGAGCCTGCCTTTGGATTTTCTCCTCATCCCACCGTGGCCAGGCACGGGGGTGGGGAGTGAGCGAGTGGCTTCATGGTGCTTTGTTACCGGCTGAGTTGAAACCAAAACTATGGCAGTGGGAAGGACTCACATTGGACCAGCTTGTGAAGGACTGTCCTCTGAGAGGGACTCCATACCAGAGTGTGTGGGTGGACCCTGGTGGGATGCCAGGTGCCCACCAAAGCCACTCTATCACTCCCCCCCTCAGATGGACAGGGGAGAGAAAATAAAATGAAAGGCATATGAGTTGAGATGAGGACAGGGAGAGTTCACTCACTAATTACCATCATGGGCAAAACAGACTCCACTTGGGGAAGATTAATTTATTACCAATCGACCAGAGTAGGGTAATGAAAAATAAAACCAAATCTTAAAACATCTTCCCCCCACTACTCCCTTTTACCCAGGCTTAACTTCACTCCCAAATTCTCTACTTCCTCTCCCCCTGGACAGGGAATGGGGTTGGGGTCAGTTCATAACATGTTGTCTCTGCTGCTCCTTCCTCCTCAGGGGGAGGACTCCTCACGCTTCCCCTGCTCCAACCTGGGGTCCCTCCCACAGGAGACAGTCCTTCATGAACTTCTTCAACATGGGTCCTTCCCAGTCTGTTCCAGCGCCTGGAGCACCTCCTCCCCCTCCCTCTTTACTGTCCTTGGTGTCTGCAGAGTTGTTTCTCTTACATGTTCTTGCTCCTTTTTCCGGCTGCATTTTCTGTTACACAGAAACATTTTTCCCTTCTTAAATACGTTATCCCAGAGGTGCTACCACTGTTGCTGATGGGCTTGGCCTTGGCTAGCAGTGGGTCCGTCTTGGAGCCAGCTGGCATTGGTTCTTTTGGATATGGGGGAAGCTTCTAGCAGCTTCTCACAGAAACCACCTCTGTAGCTCCCCCCGCTACCAAAACCTTGTCACACAAACCCAATACATGGAGCAGGGGAACAGTGTGAGGAGGAAGGAGTAGCAGAGACAAAGTGTTGTGAACTGACCCTAACCCCAGTTCCCCATGCCTGTGCAGCACTTGTGGAGGGGAGGAGGTGGCAGAAGAGTCAAGAATGAAAGAGTGGAGATGAGTCTAGGAAGAAGAGGGGGTTGGGGAGAAGGTGTTTTAAATTTTGTTTTTGTTTCTCACTATGCTATTTTAATAATACCCTATTTTTAATTCATAGTAAATTACATTAATATTCCCCAAGTTGAGTCTGTTTTACCTGTAATGGTAATTGGTGAGTAATCTCCCTGTCCTTATCTGGACCCAAGAGCTCTTTCATCATATTTCCTCCCCCTGTCCTGCTGAGGACAGGGAGTGAGAGCAGCTGGGTGGGCACCTGGCAGCCAGGCAAGGTCAAGCCACCACACTCCCTTAATTATCAAGCCCATCTGGTGGATGGTAGTCTGGGTGAATACCTCACACCTTACGAAGAGTGCAATATGGAAGGAGGAAGCCGAGGAAGTGATGTGTTGATTATAGCTTTTTTCTCTTTTATGGTATAGGTTCTAGAAGCGCAAGGACAAGAGTGCCTGCCCAGCTTGGGCAGTCACGCTTTTTGACTTGTGCTGCAAATTTAATAAAGTCATTAATGGCTGAGGTACATAAGTAATTGGGTTTTCTATGACAACTCTCTTTCCGGAATATTCACTGCTACTCATATCCAGCTATTATAGTATTTTACCTGCTGGTTTCAGCATATTTATATTAATTATACATTAGATGGAGCTGCAACAATGTGGATTTTTTTTTTTTTTTTTTTTTGCAGAGGCACTTGTTATAGGGCTTTTTGTATATGTGGTTTCATTCCAAATGTCTAAAAATCTTGTGCTAATTCAACAAGCAAATGTAAAGTGATTACTGCCCATAGTTAGCACTGAGCCATACTCTCTATTGGGAGTGTAATTTTAGCTCTCCATACTCCTTAACAGAAATCTTTTTGCTATTTAGTATTTATGATATCTGCCCATCTGCCTTTATTTTTTTTAATGAAAGCTGATAAATTTTCAAATTAGAAAATTTAGGTATTTCCCATGGAAATAATAGTTGCTATATTGAAAGTCCAAGCTCCTACCTATAAAAAATTCATCTGGGGGATTTAGGTTCTAAGACTGATAAATTTATTTTAAAATATTTTTTTGTGTAGTGCATGTCTATGTTAAAAAAGTACAAAATAAAATATGTTGTTCATTTTGGGGGGATTTGAAACATTAAATGACATAACGGAATGTGGAAACTTTTAAGACTATTCTAATCAACACTGAGCAGCTCAAACAATTCTTGGGTAATTTAATAGTGATTGACACTATTCTGTTTCAGACATTCTTCATAAAATTCTATGTGAATTTTTCTATTTTGGTGTCACAGTCCCCATCTGGACCTTCGCTATTTTATTAATACTAAAGCAGTTTAAAACTTCGCAGTGGAAATTGAACAAACTGGTCTGCAATGTGACTGTTACTGCTTTTGATTATTTCAGAGGGATGTAAAGTGAAGATTGCATTAAACCCAGACGGTCTCCTGTTTCGCAGTTGGGATGGTTACCCTTATTGTTGATAGCAGGTCCATGTGAGTAGTACAGATGAGACATTCTAGATCATTGCCATGTTAATATGGAATTAGGAGACCTAAACAAAGTGGGAAATTCCATCTTTTCCATTTCTTTCCTATTAAATTACTTAAATGATGATTTCTATTTAATAAGCCACAGCAGAGGTGAATTCTCTAAATGAGCTTGCACTGATGGAAGGCCAAGCTACTTTGCTTGTAAGAGCTGAGACTCATGATTAAAAGCAAAATAAATGGTGTTATTTAGGGTGGCTTAGGATAACATTGTGGAGAAGGTGAAGCAACTTTTAATCAATATTCATATTTCCTGAACTACCTGGCTTGGAAATATGCATCACGTTTATAGGATTCTCTTTAACTTTTTCTTAGAAATCATCTGAAAATGAGGGTTGTGGTAGATGTAAATGGCCACCTTTCCCTTGGGAGAGTCATTTTCATTTTGCTGAGTAATCTGTATACATATTTCAAAGAACAGAGTAGTTGTGCCAAGTAATACCACAGCCTGGTTCAGTTACTTAGCAACATTTGATACTAACAGAAACAGGAAAGTGATGCAGCAGCAATAAAATCATTAGAGAGCAGAAGGGAGCTTAGGACAATAATGTAGACAGAAGTCAATAGTATTTTGTAGGTAAAGCAAAACTGGAAAAGAACACGTAATCCAAGCAGTTGTCATTTTTTCTAAAGAGACAGTTACTTATATTTTTCAGGAAATCTTCTAACCTGTAAAAAAATGCAAAGCTTGGACAAAACCCTCATTGTCCTAAATATTACCTAATGTGTGATTTCCAGTGTATTACACAGTTCAGAAGTTTCTTTTGTGGTTGGCATCATTTTTTTCTAAATCTTTATGATCAGTACCGCCAAAACAAGAGGTAATGCTGCTGTTCTTCCTTCGTTACATTTAGTACTCTCCCAAATTATGAGAAGATAAATATTTAAGTGTGTTAGGGTAACTGTAGATGCATAAGAGAGCATCCGCCTTCCTGGTAGCCTGGCTGCTGGGGCTCAGGACCAGCTCAGAGGTGGTGCAGCCCAGGGCAGCCCCTTTCCCCTGGGAGCAGTGGAGAGAGGCTCCCAACAGTGCTGTGGGGAACCAGCCTGGCCTGACCATGTAACCTGCTGAGCTGGGTCCTCACTGAGACCTGCAGGCTGAATTCCAAGCTTGACCTTGGACCTGCCTCACCGCTTGCCTGATGATGTGGACTCTTGGTTGCACCTGGCCACTGTCTGTGAGCCTGCCCTCATCTGCTTGCCTCATGCAGACAGGCCCTGGCTGGCAGGGCCCCTGCATTGCCAACCCTGGCATCCCTCTCGGCTCCCCAGTCCACGGGGATGTAATCTACTCAGCCAAATTGTTCTCTAAAGACCATGGGGAATGGAAAGCCTTTATGAAAAGAAACATCTTATATGAGCTTTGTGAAAAAATGAATTGACAGATAGGCAGTAGATTATTAACAATTACATTCAAAGATGTAATTATTTTCAGCAGATTCACAAATCAGTGTTGGATGTAGAATTTTAATAAGAAAGATGTTTTATTATATAATAATACGCTGTTGAATGTAAAAACAGTTTTATTTTCGTTGGAAGAAACACTATATAGTGTAGGGCAAAGAATTTTGAAAACTATTGTAGGAAAAAAAATGGTAACAGTTTGCTGGGAAATAACATTAAGGGAGAAATAAAAGAAGTTTCAGTGTTGCAGTGAAAAACATGATTTTAGTTAAACTCCAGAGAAACAATCTGAAAAACAGCATGTACCATAGCTTGAGAAAAATCTTTAATTGAAAGCACTGGGACACCAACAGAAATTACGCTGTTTGATCAATGACAGGTTGGGTACTGCAACTAACTCATTCACAGTGGGGGAAATGTGAGGTCAAAACTATGTTTTGGAAAAGAATGAAAATTTTCAAAAAATACGAGCTTTGCCTATGTAAGAGAGAGATAACTAAGAAAGGAAATTAACTAGTTGAGGAATTTCCTGTATGGGGTGGAATTTCATGGCAGTTCAAGCTATAGAGATTGGTAAGAAATTACTTATAAAAGTGAGATTCATTGCTTTAATGCTAATGAAGAGAGATTTTCTAACTTTTTATTTGAAACCTTTAATCAGAAAAAAAAAAGTTTTCTAAGCAGACTTCCCATATTGGTAAGTTATCAGCTGTTTTCACTATATTTGTATGCATCCATACAACCAATAAATTGTGGATCAGTCGTTTCAAATATGTTCATGAAGAAAGTGGTTGCTGCAGCAAAAGCTAGGGACGTACAGCTCAAGGAGAAAGTGGATTGACACTGAAGAAAATGTTGTAATAATTAAAATAGATATAAAATTAATCTATAACTGAGAAGACATCTGTTATAGGAGAGAGATTCTTTCTCCTTTTCCTCTTCTTTCTCTTAGCCTTTCCCATAGGAAGAACTGAAACAAAGACATCTAATTAATTTTAAAGAGAAGCTTAATCAGTACATGAAGGGGGCTATATGATGTAGCTGAATCTGACTGCAGGGAGCTGAATGAAAACTACTGGAGATACCGGGAAGGCTATGAAAAGTATTAAACTGTTGCTCTACTGTTCTACAAAGTAATATGCATTGGTGTTTACTGAAGTGCTCAGCTAAAGGAGGTGACTAACAGAACTGCTAGCTGCAAAGGGTAGGTTTCCAGAGGAAGACAGAGATAGAGAAAAATACGACTTTCCAGAGAAAGAGAAAGATAGCTAGAGAGTATTTAGAGAAATTAGATGTTCATCAGTTTGGCTGGACCTGATAAATTGGGTTATTTAGACAGTAAGCAATCTTAAAGATACTAGCAGTTATGTAGAAAACATATGGAGGATTGGAGAAGTATGGCAGAACTGCAAAAGGGCAAATACAGTGTCTATTTAAAAAAAACTAAAAATAGAAACAAGAAATTATAATTTGTCAATTTAACTTCTGGTGGAAAAATCTGGAACTAACATGATCTCCTCAGTGAGCTGGTATATGGAACAGTGTATGCATGGTAAGTTGGTAGATGGTAGGAAACTGGCAGGATCTCTTAAGAATGTGTGAAGGTACGCTAAGAATTAAAAATTACCTTGAAGAAGTGGTCTGAAAAACAGAATGAAATTCCCTGCAGACCTTCTTTTATATATCTACTCATAATTAAAACATCTGTCCATAGTGTGCTTCTATCCCACCTAGCTATGCCTGTGATACAACCACTGTTTAATGAAATTGCATAAAACCAAACTAAATTACTAGTGCTATCAGTAACTGTATTTATCTCAACAGCAGAAGCTGTATCTGATATAACAGTAACATTATTTGGATAAACCTGACCATTCAGGAAATAAAAAAGAAAGCCTTTTGAAGACAAGAAAATACTGAACTTTACCTAGCTTTTGCATATACAGGTGAAGCACCCTTAAGTAATAGTTGTGTTAGTCAACTTATATTGTCTTGCTTGTGGTAGTGTGAGAACAGAAACAGGGTCTCTGATTTATCAAAAATGTTAATGGAAGCCACCAAACACATTTTAATCTACATGTTTCATCTACATTATACGGAGAATCCTAACGTAGAGTAATTCAAGGTAAAAATAAATGTGTTCTTGGCTGACGCATGCACTCAGTTATTGCACTTTAGCTGAGTGGTGTCAAAGAAATGTGGTTTTGACTTCCTAAATGTCCTGTTTCAGTCTTGCTTTCTGAAGTGAACTGCAGATGCATAGTGAGGAAAGAGAAAAGGTCTTGTACAATAAAAAATCTGGTTGAAGACCCTTAGAGTCAGTGTGTCTTTCCACTGACATAGCAGACTCCAGAGTAACTTCTGAAACAAGCTAACAGATTTCTTACTTCAACTACTTCAATACTATACCTATGCTATTTTTCAGAACTGGAAAATCTTCCACTCTTACCGGAATTTTTTCTCTGGTAAATTTTGCATGTTGAACTGAATGGCTTAATTTCTTTAGGGTTTGGTAGTTTTCAGTTTCCGTGTCTTATGTTCTTGCGATTTTGGCAGTGTAAAGGAGGGAGAAGGCTGGAATGAGGCAGGGACGCAAGGAAGAAGGGGATATGCTGAAATAAAAACAATTATTTCTGTAGAGGTTAGGTAGCAGAATTAGGGTGTTGGGATAACCACATGAAGAACACTGGAGCATTGTAAATTCTCCTGGTGTGTGTGTCTGCTTCTGCAGGATGCAGGCTTTGCTCTGATGCTCATTTTTTATTACAGACATAGTACCATGGGTTATGTTTATTACCTCCTTCTAAGATTTAAAACAAAAACAAAGTTGTGTGACTTTCTGACAAGAAAGGATGTTTTAGCAGCTTTGGGGCATTGAGTCATCATGGACATTTGTGTATCAGATTGGGTTTTGATGGCTACTTTCTTTGAGATCTGTTATGGCTGCCATTAATAGTGTCAGATAGATGGATAGATACAGTTTATGCTTTCATCCCTTTCAGGTGTCCTGTAACGACTTTGCAACTTCTCATTTTCACTCTCTTCTTTCTCAGGAGGTTCTGAGTTATGATGGTTTTCTCTTCAAAGCCATTGTTCATTCTTGAGCTCAGGCTGTTCATGGCTTTGGCCAGAGGGAGTCACTGCCATATTTAAAGTGCACCATCTCCTCCCATCAGTTGGAAATTAGTTGTTTTTATCTAGTCTTTGTGCACATGTAAGCCTGCCTATTAGGCTTTTTTGAGAAATAAATTGTGGTTATAGATAACATAATGCTGTTTGTTTTTAACAGAGTAATTTGCAGTGCTGCTGAAGGAGAGTCGCACCAATGGATTGTCATTCTGTGATGAAACAACAAGCAAGCTGACAAAGCCTATAGCTGGTAAGGTATTAGAGTGATGGGTTTCAGAATAATTTTATCCTTTCTTGGAAAGATGCAAAGTTAAGTGNACTAAAGCCTGAAGGTTGACTCTTACAGAAGTTGCTATATAATATATGCTTTATATATTGTATATTTACAGCTAATTTAACTACTCAAAAGTCTATCAGAGATTAGTACATGATTGGTAATTCTATACCTCATCAGTAGTAGTCCTCATGATTAGTAATCCTATGTGATCTGTGGTTGTAAAGAGTTCCCTTTGGAAGCACTAAACAGAGGAAGTCTTAAAAAGTAATATATTTTGTGAAATAGGAGCACAATATACTTTTATGATCCTTATTCATAGTCTTGCTCACCATGTAATTACAATCCCTAAATTCGTATTTCCTACTGAAGAATCTGAAATGCTAGCTTTTTATTATTACTGTGAGTTTATCCAGTAAAGCTGTATGGGTTGAACTTCCTGCATTTGGTTATTTGTTCTTTGCTTACTGTATTGATATGAACAGCACTTTGTATGACAGCCTTCCTTAAGTGCCATCCAAACCCCAAGGGAGTCAAGGAGGATTTTGACCTTTATTTCACAGGAAACGAATCAGGCTTGTTTATATAGAAGAAAAGCAACTGCGTATGTGCAACTTCAGTTCTAGACCTTATAGTTAAATTCAGTGCCAGTCTAGTACTAAAAACAGTCATAACAGATCTGTGCAATTTCCACGTTTGTTTTCTTGGTGGTTTTTTTTTAGCTTTTTTGCCTTGTAAGAAGGAAGAAACAAAAGCAGCATTTCATTCAGTGTCACAAATACATTTCTGCATAGCTCTTGGGGCTATTCTACTACTCAGAGCAGGACTCCTTGGCATTCCATTTATCCAGTTTTCAGCAAGGTTTAGAACTATTAATTCTGAGTGTACATTTCTTCACATGTTTATTGGCAACTTTGATTATGATTTTATAGATATCTTAAATATAAAATCTATGGAAATGGACAGGAATATTTAGGAAACAGTTAAAGGCCTTGTGCATAGCAAAATTCTTTTTCCTGGTGTATTTTGATAGAAAAAGGAGGAATATAATTAAACTAACCATAGTCATTTTCAGAAGCACATAGGGCTGGAAGACACATAGATTTCATTCATTCATTATTTGAACACAAGCAATACACAAAGAATGAAATAATTTTTAAAACCTATTAAGAGAAAACTGAGTCATTAACACCCATATTAGACTACAGAAACAGCAGGAAGTGAGCAATGTGCCTTTCAAGTTGGAAATTTATGCTAACAAATACCAATAAACAATGTGAATAGTCTTGCTAATAGCATTGGGAATGCTATTTAGACTGACATTGCATAGCTAGGTGTACTGTTATCCCACCATCTAGAGGCAAGAATCACTTACATATTTTTCTCCTGCAAGAACCCTAGTTAAACGAACATAACATTTACTGCAGCAATGATTGCCTATCTGTACCGAAAGGATAAATAAATGTCTTTAAAACTCTGAGAATGGAACAGGAACCACATTTCCTTGATTCTCATTTTTTTCTTCCCTTTCTTCTGCTTCTTTCTTCCTACCTTGACTTTCTAGGTTTCAGACAGTGTACATCCTACACTGCTCCTCAGTAAAAAACCAAAGAACTCACACAGAGCATACAACTGTGGGCTGGTAGTCTTATCTTGTTTCATTTGGTTTCTGGGTTCTGTGGAGGTTTTTGTTATTCCCAGTTCTGACCTGAGGAAAAGGCTGCCCTGGACCAGTATTGTCTCCCCAGACTCTGGTCATTCTGTGCTGCTTTGAAGATAGAGTGTTTAGCATTTAGATCATCCTGTAGGCCCTTTGAGAAAACAATATGGTACCAAATGACTGTATCCACACTGTCATATTAAACATCTGGAAAATGAATTTTAGGGCAAAATGGCATTCTTTTACATCTGATGTAGCATAACAGGCATCTCAGATCTCTCTGGTGTATGCCGCTAATATCCCCCAAAGGAAACTTCGGGTGTGCACAGTGCTTAAAACATCCCACAGAGCGCATCACCTGCTGTGTGGATCTGGCACTATGCAGGCTCTGGATGTTTCAGCTGCTCTTGCAAAAAGACAACCTGAAGGAGAGCTCCTAAGGATCCTTCACAGAAAACAACCAGAATGCAGGCTGCATGTGAGGGCAGTATGTAAATCAGAAAGATGTGCTGTCTCTAATGGTATGTATGTAATTGTATTACCTTCCCAAAGCTGAAGAATTTGTATAATGGGGGAGGTTAGCAGTCACTCCTAATGACTAGCAGTAGGTCTTTGGGATGAACTTGAATTTGGAGCACTCTATAAACTACAGTAAAGATGCAGCCAATTTGTTTAAAGATATAGCTAACTTGTTTAAAGATGGTCCAGTGTTATGGGTTTGTGTGGTGCGGTTTTCTTTGGTAGTGGGGGAGGAGGTGCAGAGGTGGCTCCTGTAAGAAGGTGCTAGAAGCTCCCCTCGCTCCAAAGTCGGACCTGCCTCTGGCCCAGGCCGACCCCATCAGTGACGGTGAGAGCGCCTCTGGGAGAACAGATTTAAGAAGGGGAACCTGCAGGGAGTGGGGCTTGGAATGTGAGAGGAACCCCTCTGCAGATACCGAAGTCAGTGAAGAAGGAGGGGGAGGAGGGGCGCCTGAGGGGGCTGATGGCCCTGCAGCCCGTGGTGAGACAGGAGGCCGTCCCCCTGCAGCCCATGGAGGTGAACGGTGGAGCGGAGGCTCCCAAAGATGGCCGTAACTCCATGGGAAAAACCGCGCTGAAGCAGTGTGTGACTGGAGAGAAGCCCGCGGAAAGGACCCGCGCCAGGGAAGTTTGGGAAGAACTGAAGCCTGCGGAAAAGACCCACATTGGAGAAGTTGGTGAAGGGCTGTCTCTTGTGGGAGGGACCCCACGGTGGAGCAGGGGACGAGTGAGGAATCTTCCCCCTGAGGAAAGAAGCGGCAGAGACGATGTGTGGCGAGCTGACCTCAATCCCCATCCCCTGTTCCCCTGTGCCGCCGGGGGGAGGAGGGAGAGAGAACCGGGAATGGAGTTGAACCGGGAAGGAGGGAGGGGTGGGGGGATGTGTTCTGAGGTTTGGTTTTCCTTCCTAATACTCTTGTTTTTGATTTGATTGGTAGTAAATTAAATTGATATTGTTTCTTCCCCAAGTTGAGCCTGTCTTTTGCCCGTGACCATAAGTGGGGAGTGATCTCTCCCAGTCCTTGTCTGGACCCACGAGCCTGCCTTTGGATTTTCTCCTCATCCCAATGTGGCCGGGGGTGGGGGAGGAGAGTGAGTGGCTTCGTGGTGGTTTGTTACCGGCTGAGCTGAAACCAAAACCATGACACCCAGTCAGTTCCTTTATATTCTATGATTGTTATAAAGGTTCAGATCTGTGATGTCACGAGTTGTGAAAACTACTGAAACTGAAAGGAATTTTGCCTAGATAATTGCAGAAGGGTTGCACCCCATAGAATTCTCTTCTATGGGATCTTCATCACATTTAAATCAATATCCTTAAAAGAATGTAGTTATGATTGTACTAATAATTAATTGTTGCTGTTAACCTCTACCCTTATATTAGTTCTTCAACTTTGGGAAGATGCAGCAGTTACCTGTTAATCATTAGAGTTAGCACATCATTCTGATTTACCTGTCTAAAAGATACTACAATTTGTTGTTGCTAAATTAAAAACAGTTAATCGCCTTCCTGTATTCATTTATATTAAGGAGATAATTTCCTGATTAAATTTGCTGACAGGTCTAAAATGTAAATGCATGCCGTGTACTATTTTTATGTCTCTGTTTTATAGCATGATTATATTTTATTCATTTAATTAAATAAAAAATATGAGGGAAGAAGTAATTTATGACTTAGATACTAGATCTTTCAGCTCCAGAGTTGAGATCTGTACAAAACATACTTGTCATAGTAGAGATAAGAGGGTCATGGGAAAAGTAGTTTTTCAACCCTTAAAGCTGGGCTAGGTTGAGTTCCTACAGTGACAGATGAACTTTCATCTGGATATAACTACCATTTTGGATGCTTATTTCTTTGGTAGTCACTTCCATGATTGTTATGGAAACTACCTATTTTAGGGAGTGTTAATCCCATGACAGTAATTGGAATAAAGTGGTGCTGCAGAGATTACATCTGTGAGATGAATGGCGCTCAGTAACTTCAGTCAGAATTTGGCAGGGTGAAGACTAGCCCCAAGATGCTGTTGTTGCATAAGAAGTTAAATAGGAGCTGCATCATCTCCTGAATACAGGCTATGTTATTCCATAACGTTATGGTTCTGTCACGCTGGAAAAGCTATTTGCCAAAATGTCTGCACCCAGAATCAGTGGAACCCTCAGGTTATGGAACCCGATGCTTGTGGATATGGGTATGAGATTTAGGCTATGTACTTGTAAAATAGCTCCCATCTAGTTCTCAACACAGCCTCAGTCACATCCCATGACTTGCAGCAGCTGCACTTCTAGAACATCCAGCTCTTAATACTTTCCATGGGATCACAGGAGGTAAATTAGCACTGACAATGCTCTCTTAAGTCCAGTGCTTTTTCCATGAGGATGCTGAAAGCAGTTTCCACGTATAATTATGCCCTAACTGATTAGTCAACATGGCTAGCAGTGTGGCATGATTTTCCTGGGACCTGGTTCAAAGCCTTGTACTTGGAATGTTCTGGTTTAGCAGCCTTCTTCAGTGCTAAGGGAGTTGAACTGCCTGCCCATTTGCTCATAACACAAATCCAGAAGTTGGCAGAACCTTCCTGTGGGTGAAGAAGGGGGAATGAGACAGGTGACAGAGTGCTCTGTATGGGTTTTATCCTCCTTACCTAAGACCAGCACATCCTTATCCTCAACTTTTATTGTATCCTAGCTTATATAAGTATGGTAGAAAGAGAGGCAGCAGGTTATTTATAGACATAAAGAGGTAAAGACAGGATTTTTCAAATAAGCCTGTGCCACTCTGGAGAATTTATTTTATTTTCATGTCAGAAAAGTTACTGAATTAAAACCAGTTTGAAGTTATTTACCCTTACTTTGGGCTGCCTGTTTAATTTAATACAGTACCAGCCCTGATCTGATTTTTTTCTTTTTTTTTACAATTTTACAATTTTATGTAGTATGTACATACTTTGAGCATAAAGTCCATCAGGAGATAGATGTTAGCAAAACCTTCACAGCTTCCAACACTGCAAGAATGTAATGGGGCCCATAAAGTGGCAGTCCTGGTGGTGGGAGGAATAGTCTGATGAATTCTAGTGGCAGCAGCAGCTCAGTGGCTGTAAAGCACTGAGTTCAGAGGATGAAAATGCATTAGGCAAGTGCTATATACTTTTACTAATCAACCACAGCACAATCTATCACGCATCTCCTTTTCCATGGATGAAATCCCCTTTTAGCAACATCAGCACAAATATTTGGAAGAAGATAGAGAAACATATGGCTTGCAGTACTTCACTGACAAATTGCTTCAGCAGAAAGCATGCCTTTTCATTTACCTTCTCAGCGAACGCTTGGAGTTAATCACAGCAACTAAGTGCCACTGCTATGCCATATGGAAGCAGAGCTAACTGTGTTAACAGAAATTTAAACACATGCGGGGAGAGTCACAGGAATTATGAGACCTGGGAGTGTACATTTAATAGTCAGACGGGAACACTTGATGGAAAAGAGAGGAAAAAGTTGCACAGTTCTTGAATCTTACTATTTCCAAGACACTCTTTCTTTTGGCTTAAGCTTTCACCTTGTATGCTCCTTCATGTATCACTGTGCCTTGTAAGTTTTAGCTACTTGATAGAGAATGCAGTCCCTATCTCACTGAAATCAGTGGCAAGGCTCCAGTGGACTAGGGTGAGCCAAAATTTCTCTTTTATTGTAGATTCAATTCTATGAAAAATGTTGGCTTAAAAAAAGCCAAACCCAAAAACCTTTCTGCTGTCTTTCTAAATAGTACAGGGAAGTGCCACAACTGGATCCCTATTCTTCAGTTACTTGCCATTATGATGAATTATTGGGTTGTATTGTACCTTGCGGTTCCAAGTCTAAAGGGATTGTCTTGGCAGCTTTGCTGTATCTTCACTTTAATCAATTATGTAATCAAATTGTCCTTCCTCCTCCAGTGTTCTGTAGACCTCTCTTGAAATGATTAGAAAAGATTTAGAGGATACTAGATGCCCTCACTGAGCACATAACTTGAAAATCTCATTACCACTCATGAGGAATATTCAGAACAGGGCTATTTAAATGACAGGCTCAAGTCCAGATTTGGACAGTTAGTAAATTCTTTCCAGACCTCATGAGAGTGAGTTAAGGTAGTATTTATCTCATCTGACTTTAGCCATCTCTAGTTGAGATCTCCACCTAAGCTTGCTACCTGATGCTGGCTATATCCTTGGGTGGGGTGGGGAGAAATAGGCAATTTTAAGGCACATCAGTAGTTTGACCTGGTTTACACTTGTACTTTAGGATGACATTGTTCCCTGAGAGTGCCTGTGTCTTTCCAATGACTGGAGAAGTAGCCTAATGTCTGGTTAGGTGAGATTCACTCCCTCTGTGATCACCTTTCATTTCCTTGAAGAACATCCCATATTCTTTCCGGCTTTGGGGGAACAATTTCAGTTCCCACCATAGTTCCCAACTGCTGTACCATGACTAGGTGTCCCAACAGAATTGAAACCAAAGCACTGATTCCCACTAGCTGACCTTGGAGAAGTTATGCAGTAGACGTGGTAGAAGCTGGGTGGCGTTTATCACAAATGGTCAGTAAGATGAAAAGAATGGATACAGAAGAGAATCAAACTAATTTAAAGATTACTGGAGACAGACAAATATGTGCTTAACCTCATAAAAATGGAAAATAGAGCTTTAAATACACTGCTGTTTTTTTGACACTAGGTGGCAACAGTATACATTAGAAATAGTGGATTCTCAACCAGTAAAAGTAAACATTACGCAAGGAACTGAATGAAGGAGAATCACAGAGGTTATTTTTAGAATAGAATTTGCATGAAATTAGAAAAAAACAAAGCATGTTTAGAGTACCATATGTTTCTGCTATCAAGATATAGAACCTAGAGAAATTGATCAAAATCTAACAGAAAAGCTTATAATTACTCTGAGTTAGAATCCACCCTCCCCTGAAAGAATATTTATGAAAGGTTCTTCAATCTAAAGAAAGGCTAAATGTAGCTTTTACTGACTGGATTATCACAGAGGGTCTGAAGGTCAAAGGCTGCACTCCTTTCCTCCTCAACTTCTGAAACAAATCAGTGTATGCATAGAGCTTGAGGGCGGTTTTGGTTTATGATCAAATATATCTGTAGAATTTATGAATCAAATTTTCATTTTCAGCTCTGCAACAGAGTAGTAGAGACACTATGCTGTATGACTCATTTAATTTAAAGAAGACTGAAAGACTGCAGAGAGATTAAATTGTGGCATTAGTTTGGGAGGAGAGATTGCAGCTGCACTTCTCCTTTCACAATGGTCTAAACTTTTTCATTTGGTTGGTGTCATTAGCCAGTGCAGAAGAACAGAAGGATGTGAATTTTTTATGCTGGCAGTTCCTTTTTCCTTCCTGATGTATTTGAGATACCATGTTGGGGAGGTAGCATGGATATATCTATATAGGACTTCCCAGCTGCTCAGGGAAACTTCCGTAATCCTCACTGCTTGTTGGTTTAGGGTAATTTTTCTGAATATATCTTTCTCATTGTGGTGATTTTTAGGATAAATATCTCCATCCCGGCCAGACCCAGTACAGTCTTCACTTGAACTTGCCAGGTTCCCAATGGTGTCATTGATGGAGCATCCCATAACTGTCAACATCCCATGAGCGCCAATGAGTCATCAGTTCTGTGGTACCATAATATGATTTCTACAGTAAATGGGAACACTGGACCTTTAAAGAATAGGAGAATGGACTATTTAAGGGTTAACAGAATGTGGAGTAAAATTCCTAGACTATTCACGAATACATCCTTTTAACATTGCTACCATTTTGGAAGAAAAACCCTCATTTCTTTTGTAGAATATTCTTCTGGGCTATGAATGAGTTTCCTGTAAAACGAAGTCAGCATTGACTGAATTAACACGCTGCAGAGTTTTCTGCAGGACTAAAACCACAGCAGTAC
>VYZV01016789.1:197445-220059 GCA_013401275.1 Pandion haliaetus | reverse complement strand
TGTGTGTATCCAGGGGTCAGGTTCTGAGCTTGCCAGTAGGTGTTTCTGTGGAGAGAAGTTCTGTAGCATCAAGCACAGGCAAACTTTTAACCCAGTCTCAGAGGTTCAAAATTCACCAGATAACTTTCAGTTCACATGTGACTTTGAGGTGAGGTATGTCCTAAGGGAAATATTTTTGGAGGAGAGAAACAATGACCTTTCTTTGCTGTGAGGCGAATATGGTAACTTCATATTTCACAGATGGGGAGTATGGGGCAGAAAGATTAAGTGAACTGCTCAAGGCTATAAAGAAAATTTTGTATCAGAGCCCAGATCAGAAGGGAGGAACTGCTGACTCCCAATGCTATGCTAAGATACCTCTCTCTGTTAAAATAGGCTTATGAGTCATCCTAAAAGCCAACAGTAATGCTTTATGAGTTTCAGCACTGCAGATGCTATTAGTACTGTTGAGAAGTAGAGGACTTATTTATCAATGTGCAGCCATAATCATTCTTAACTCTTATAAGCATTTATTCATATTCAAAGCATTCACAATCTAAATCCAGCAAAACACATTGTGTGTTAACCCTGCCTTCTCAGGACTGTCCTTGGATTTGCTTTTATCTAAAAAAATCCCATTATTATTATTGTTTTTCAAAAGGTAGTTTCCAAAGCCTGTAAAAATGACTCTGCAGCCATATCCGCTTCCTGACAAAACCTTTCTTTTTCCTCCTTAGGAGGTATTTATGAGATATTGTAAACTTGGTGGCAACAGTGCACAGAGAAAGCAAAAAAAATCCTAATGTGAGCCTTTTTATTTCAGAACATACCTCCATTTGATTCAGAATGATAATACCTGCTTATTTTCTCTCCTCTTTCAGATATGAACAATTTTATTGTCCCTGTCTGGTGAATAATGTGTCTGCATATGAGACAGATTCTGCACACTTGCCTTTCCTCAGTCAGCAAGAGCAGAAGACTCAGGGTATAGCTCAAATGATCCTTTCATTAGTGGAAGGAAGAGAATCTAGATGCCTGGGAATAGCAGGAAGACTCTCCTGGGCACTGCAGAGCTACATTCCAGAAACATTTCTGTGTCTATCCAGAAGGAGATTTTCAGGTTGAACAAGAGCAGACCTGTTGAATACATGTCTACGTGAGTTATCCTCTTCTTTGGTGTAGGCGGTACATTAACTCTTAGGCTAGAACCTCTCAAAGGACAATGATTCAACAAAAAACATGCTTGATATAAAACACATGAAAATCCCTCAGAAGTCAGTGGGGTTTTAGCATGTACTAACTAATGTACCTGCCTTATTTGAAGCCTTTAGCTGCATAGCAGTATGAGGCATTTTATTGTTACTCTACAACTTGCAGAGAATATTCCAGTTCCCAAACCTTACAGGATATACCTAGCTTCCCAAGGCTAATGTGTTGGGACCTGAGGACTTGGACTACAATATTTATGGTGAAACGAGGAAAATATTTTGGCAGTATCATAGGTATTTTTTTACACATCTGACTAAAGCTTGCAATATGATGATTGGAAAGTAAAATAGAAGCGAAACCAAACACCTCATGCTTGAACTGTTGAGGTATGTTAAGGCACAAGAAGATTAAGACACTGTCTTAATGTCAGATTGTCTAATTAGATATATCATGGAACCAAATATATTGCAGTGCATCAAGGAACCAATCCTGGAGGTTAAACTCCAAACGGAGGAGGTAGGAGATAAAGAGCATTTGTGTTTTGCAAGTTTTGCTGGTGTTCCTTAAAAGGCTGTTTCTATGGACAGATTCAACTGGTTCACAATAGAGGGTTTGCTGTTGAGAGGGCAGGTCTGTGTAGAGGGGACGAAACACAGCATCTGCTCCTGAGCTGTGCCCCTATTGCCTCTTGCAGGATAAAAAGTGCTGAACAGCATCTGCTTCCAATGTATAGTTGAAACTGAATGATTTCACTTACACTCTGTACTACCACTGTAATGGCTTGTGAGGATTGACTATGAAGTTATTCTCAGCTGGACTGCCAGTGAAACTCCTTTTGCTTCAGGTACTTTCTCATCAGTTAAGATCAGCTGGATCACCTTGGTTGAAAATTTCTAAACCAGGTGAATTTGGAGTCAAAAGGCACACTTCTTTATGTTGCTTACTGGAATAAATCAGGAGTAACTCCTCTTAATGGTGCCACAATGGTGTATGAGGAGGAAGCAGGCCAGAAGTGTCATGGGGGAGGTTCCTTTGGCAATCAAACCTACTTACCTGGCTGAGGTGATGATTTCAGTTGAGTTTCAGAAAATAATGTATCTTACTCTACTGAATGACTTGGTCTTCCGTCTCCTGAACATGATAAACTTCTTGGCAATTCTAGATAAGAAGGCAGATTTCCGGTGTGTATGGGATATGGTGGTAATCCCCAAGTAAGCCATAGTTCCCAGAAGTCAAGATCAGATAGCACAGATGGGCTTGGAGAGGTTTCAGTGTCTGGCCTAGTACAGAAAAATCTCCAAGAGTGTGGTGTCATCTGTTGTTTTCTCTGAGCCCTGAAGTGAATTACTGCTATGAAGGTGCAAGGCCTTGAAAAATCAGGCCTGAAGCTTTATAGGTTATGGAGGATGTTTGCATACTTGAGTGTGAAATGCACTGAAGAAGAGAGAAACAATAAAACATGTTGCACACAGCCTCACTCACAAGTAAGCATTAAGCGTAAAAGGGATCTAGTAAGATGTCATCCAGATTCAGTGAGCTCTGAAATGATGCTGTTAATTGTTGTAGTATCTGATGTCTCTGACAAACATCCCACCATGTTTTCTCATCTGAAACAAAAACGAGTTTTCTGTATTGTTAGTAGGTTTTTACTTGACTTGCAGACATGAGTTCATACAGATACTTAGCAAGAAAATCTGCACAGGCTTGTTTATGTACAAGTACCATAGCTCATTAGCTTGATGTCCTCAGAAAATAATTTTTTAATTAATTGCGATTTTCTTAAAATCATAAACGTTGTCCCAGATTTTTCATTAAAATTAAATGCTGCATCCCAGGTCTACTTTTGCAGCAGAGAGATATGTAATACTGTTTTTCCTTAATCAATTATTTGTATTTAGCCACCTGCATAACTAGCCTTTTTGAAGCTATCATTATTCGCATTTGTCATATATACAATACATATGTCATATTTTTTTCTCACTGATTATCGTTGCTTAAGTTGCTTAAACTACCATGGGCCACCATTGCGTGACTTGATCTAGCATAGGTATTCTGCTTTAAAGCTGCCTTTTCTCTGGAATAACTTTCATATGTGCTTTCTAAGTAATGTCATTTCCCATATGCATTATGAAATCTGCTCATAAACATGTTAGCATAAGGGCATGTAAGTGTCAAGCCTGTTATAATCTTTAGGAATTGTCATTAAAAGTTTTAAAATAAAACATTTCTCTAAAGTAATGTTAGCTATCTTTTTCAGTAACTTTGTTTTGTAGCTGGTACAAGTCACTTCAGACTGTGTTGTTAACAATTCCAAGCAACCAAGTTGTTTACATCCATCCAGCACATTGAGAAGAAACTGGAGTGTTGTAGATAGTGCTGATGATTGTGCTAGTCTGATCCTGCTGTCATTCAGATGAATCAGACAACAGTGCAGCTCCAGTAGCCATTTATTTAGGTTTTAGATGTGAGTACTATCCAACCCAGCAGTGATAATGTAGCCCAGGAATTAGCAATGAATGAGACCCCCAAAATGATAGGAAGGCTATTGTGCCAGTGAAGAGGAATGGCTGATAAAAAGTGTGGTCCTAAATAATTTCACTTGTGAAATAATCCATGCCTGTTTCTGAAAGTGCTGAAATACTAGTTCAAGAGACTGCCTTGAAGTCTAATTCAGATAACTTTATTCTGGATATGTAAACTGTTGCATATTTTGAGTAGTATGATACTGTTTCCTGATTCAGACTGACTTGAGCTGTTACCATTAATCAAATGCCAGAAGCAATTCCAGAAAGCCTTTATATCTGTAGTGAAGAATGATGGATAGTTTGTAAAATGTTTAGGCATCCTTCACAGAGAAAAGTGCTGTTTAGGTGTGTGGTATTTTCATTATAGTAGGTTGGTACAATTTGTGTGTTAAGAACAGCAACACGGGAATTACAATGCTTAAACAATGTTCAATCTGCTATCCTGTTATTACCATGTCTAAACACCAAATGTTTCAGAAAGAGTTTTAATCTGGTACTTAATACAAATATAGCTTTACTGTCATTTCATGGAGTAAATTCTTCTAATTATACTGATACTGAAGTATAAATGCAGAATCAATGTAAATCATCCATAGCACTTCAGAGGACATTGTCATAGGACTATTTTACTTACATAAATTCATATATGTTTCCTTTTTTTTAAAACCTGAGTGAAATAGAAATGAATGACCTGATCCTAGAGTGCTTCAATTAGAAGTTATAAAACTCATATGGCAACTTCATGAAGAGAGTATGAAAATGCCATTTGAAAAAGGCCCCCAAAGAAGTAACTTAGGGCAGTACTTGCATCACTGCCTTGTTATTACATGTGTGTCATACTTCTATGATCAGATGCTATGCTTAGTTGTTTGTAGAGTTACTACTTGTACCCATCCAAGCTGAAACCCGGAGACTATGTTTACACCATAAGGCTAAATACAGCTAGGACACTTGACTGCCTATACTGTTAATTGTCAGCCTGGGTCCTGGCAAAATTTTCTTCCATGCAGACCAGCAGTCTCCCAGCTGATGCCTGGGCATAGTTGGGTCAGCACAAGCCACGTAGACTGTCAGGCTGTGGCCATTCTGTTTTGGGATGTAAGAAAATTCAGTGGTACATCAGCAAACCATATTCTGATACTTGGCTACTCAGTGCTAGAGAACTGTCGCTAGAGTGTTTGATTTAGTCATAGCCTAAGTGTTGAGTGTCAGCCTCCTCCTGATTGTTGGAAATTTTGGAATGTTTGGAAATTTTCAATGAAAAAGGTATTTTTTACTAAGAATGAAGTAAGAGAGAAACACAGGTGTCTTCTCAAGGTAGAACATACTGACAGCCTTTTTTTCTGAAAAAGTATAAAGTTCTCATGCCTTTGAGGCAGGTGTTCCAAATTGGTTGGCTTGGGATGGGCCAAAGGGGCATTTAGCACTTTTGTCAAGCTTCCAGCTCTTAAGAAAGACAGAAAACAAGAACATAGTGATAATTTGTAAAATACTTAGCTAAGAGGGAGCCTGGCACCACACAGGAACTCTGTGGAAGAAACAAACACAGAAAACAATTGGTGGGAGGCTAGAAGCAAAAAGGATAAGCAAAAGATTCAGTTGCCTTAAGCTTGAGACCAGCTTTTTTGTTCCAGAAGTACCCTGCCTCTTTCACTAGAGACCTTCTTATTCCCTCAGGAAATGAGACTGCTACAGATAAGAGCCTCCCTCAGTATTCTGCCTTGATTTGATCCTCAGCACAGCTTGGGAAGAACTGTCTGCAGTATGTAATTAAACATTGTACTAAAGCAGACATAGAAGAGAGCTCGATAATGTCATCCACACGATGTGGAAACAGATATGTCACTCTGTTGGTACTGTTTTTCTTACTCTAGGCAACATTTGCTATGACTAGCACTCTTTTCCATGAGAGTCCCAGCACTAAAGTAACTTGATTATTGCAGGATTTTTATCATACACTCTGATAAACAGGATTGCTCTGACATACAACCTATGGTTTCATCTTTGTGCATCCAAGCCGTTCCATTAAGGAAAAATCCTAAATCTCCTTTAAAAGAAGCTTTACTCCCTCCCTTGCTCTGGCAGCCTCAGATATGTCAAAAAAACATGGGGAGATGTTTCCTTTGTGCTGTTTGCACTGCTGAACTATTGCTTACCGTAACTGTCAGCATGTAGTAGAGTATTTTCAGAGCATTTTTTTAACTCTCCTTGTGATTTGATTCAAAAAAAGAAGCCAAAAGAGATTACACATAATCGTGGTGAGATTTCCTTTGGAGCAGACTGCAAGACCCACCTGTTTGCTAAAGGCTTCCTACCATTACGATTAAAGATGAGGAAAGCAAAAAACAAACAGTATTTCTTAGAATAAGAGATGGTCAGGAGCCAAGTCTCTGGTGAGTTTGATTTGTAGAAGTCATAGTGAAAATCTGTCAGCTTGTACCTTAGAGAAAAGTGTAGAAAAAGATAGGATAACAGAAATAACATTGACTATGGAATATATCAATTACAAGTCTTAAAGTTCACAGTATCTACTGTCATAGTCTTGATTCCATTTCCTTGTATAAACTCTGTGTTTTTCTCTTGAATTGTAAATGAAATTTCAAATTAACAAAAGTTTGTGCTTCTATTAGCATATCTTTGAGAGGGTTACGACCTGCATTATTCTTACCTAGTTCTGAGACATCTGAACATAAGATAGTGCAAGTCCTGCATTGTTAGTGATAATTTTCATATTTTGCTGTCTGTTTTTGGTTTTTTAATGTGACAGTGGTAGATGAAAATGAGAGGTAAATTCACACCACATGGAGATTTTAGATAGTTGTGAAGCATGTTATCAACTAAACTTTTCACCATTACCCATTAAGCCATTAAACATCACCCATTTAATTTCTGAAATCGTAAGTCCAAGAGAAGAATCCAATCTGAATATGCCTGTATAAAAATTCAGGAACTGCAAAACCCCAGTTCTGGTCAGTACCTTCTACCTATTTTCCAAAGTTAAAAAAAAAAGAGACAAAAGCAAGTAATATTCAATGCAGAACCTTCTACAAATGCTGGCTGTCAGGTTAGGGCAGAGGGGAGGGGAAGAGGGCATTTCTGGAATAAAAGGTGCATTCTCACAATATATACAGCTACATGGTATCTTGACTACTGAAGGCTGCAAAATAAGGAAATCATTAGTTTCAGCATCTTTTGGATGCTCTGATGGATGTTAAGAACTGCATTCATTACAAAGTAGTTCAGACCTAGCTAAGGATAAAGGCATCTTCACACCATCTTTCATCTTTACCTTCACTTTTCTGTATTTTGTCTGCCCAAAGGGTGTGACTGAGTTCCAGCTGAGGAGTATCCCTTAGCAATGGGGTTATGGGGTTATATTTTTCACCTTCTTGTTGGTGGCTTTGTATGTCTGCTTCCTGCACTGCAACTTGTTCTGTTACAGCCTTTGACAAGTAGAGCTCAGTTACATTTAACTCACATGCAGCAGCACAGAAACTGTAGGTAGCAAAATGTACCTTAACTGCCTGCCAGTTGTCAAGTTACCTCCGGCAAATAAATTCCATGTCAGGTCTTCACTTCCTGCAAATTCCATGTTCAGAAGAGATAATGCTTTACTCAGAAGCAGAAAAGAACTTCACTAAAAAACTTTTCCTTTGTTCATATCAGTCACTTTTTCTTGGCTGAGCTACTATAAAGTATCGTCTATGCAAATGTAGAGACAGAATGTGGAATCTAAACTCTTTCTCTAAGTCTCCGGTTGCTAGGTCATTATCTTACTTGTTGAGAAATATTCTGTTGCTGGCAACTGAGCTATTAAACATCAGTTGAAAGGACGAAAATAAATGCAAATTCTCTTCTAATTACTTGAAGAATTTTCCACATCACTCAGTACCATAATAGCCTTTTTTCACAATGTGCATATCCTTATTAATACTCCTATAAATTAAGGAGATACTATTATTCCCATTTCACCAGTGAAATGTAACTAGAAAAGATAAAAGTGACTTGCTGAAAGCTACATCAAGTTAGTAACAGAACAAGTTCAAAATTCTTAATATTTGAGTCTCAGTCAAGTTTCTTCAAAATAAATTTCCTTTCCTGTAACCAATTTTTATTCCTCTAACCTGTACTCTTCTCTCACAATTTCAGTATTTTAGCCATTTACTTAAGTTGTAACTGATATTTCTGGTGATTGCACATGAGCTTATAATTTATTTTTCAATCAGAAAATTCTAAAAAAGATTATAATTTTATAACAGGAAATCAAAATTAAAATGGAAAATAACATTGTAATGGATATGCTGTTAATTTTACCTGACATAAGTTTTTTTTCTTGAAAATGTGCGGAGGCAGAGAGATATATATCAGAACATATTTTGCATTCTAGCTAGGAATGTAATAGTTTAAGAGAAACTATCTTCTCATCATTCTACAAAAAGTATATCAAGTACTGATATTTTCACACTGAGACAGATACAGTGTCATCAAATGATCATCAAACTTGAATATCCCAGGAAAAAAAACACATCAGTTGATCAGTGAAAGAGGTCTCTGTGAAGGGCGTGCAATAGTTCTTTCAAAGCCACCTTTCACCCAGTGCTCTGTGAGAAAAAGCAGTTCCTTTTTCCTGCATAGCAGAATATAGGACTTGCCCCAGTGCTCAGCTTTAAGTCTAAATCAAAGTTCCACGACTTCTGTTTCAGGTTTGCTATTTTGAGTGTTTTCATTAATAACTTGAGGGATGGAGTAACATTTCTGGATGACAATTAGCTGCAAGGTTCACAGGGGAGTAGAAAGATACCATGTAGCTATAAAGATCATGATAACTCTCCATTGATTCCAGCACACAAAAAGACATGTCCTCCACCTTTGATGAAGAGTCAGTATGACATGGAAGTCTCTTGAATTAACTTTTGGGGTGGTTTGTGTTGAGAAACATAGGCTCAAGCTACATTAAATTAATGCTTCTGGGTGAAACTAACTAAAAAGACATATTTTTTAATTTTTTGCCCGTGGAGAGTAGCTTGCTTCCCTCCCTACTGCCTGTAGGAATATCACTGAGTGATCTCTGCTTGCTCTCTTGGAAGTTGGACTCCAAGGAGGTTTTTCGATCTAAGTACTTTCATCACTAGGCTGTATACCTTGCTAGAAATACTACATTGTGTATCGTATGCATCGTATATCTTCCTGCTTACGTTTCTGCCTACTCATGTATATTAATATGCATGAGCTATGTTCCTGCTGCCTTGGGTTTTTATTTTGTGATTTCATCAGTGTCCTCTTTGCTGAATAATGGCAAAACTTCAACGGGGAATAGTAGGCAGTGCAGCATCCTTCCTACAGCACTCCACCAGGAAGGAACTGAATTCAGGTTTCCTGCTTCCTGGACCCTTCATACTTCGGCCTTGTTTTGAAAGAAGAGGGTGACTCCTGCCTAGTATTTGAAAAATAATTGTGCTTGTGCTTAGGTACTGAGCTGTGGATTCCTGGTACTACATTGATGTCGCCCACAGTCAAGGATCCAACTCCAGAAAAAGGGAGACTTTCATAAAGATCTACCCTGATGGAGTCCTACTGATGAGCTATGGGCAATTGTATTTAATTTTAAATACCCTTTATAAACATTTAGCTCCCTGCATAGAGATTATAAATTTAAAATGCGGGTTCCCATTTCCAGAATCTGCTATCAAATGTTTAGGTTCCAGTCTCCTTTAACAGGTCTAGCCCATGGGCCTTAAACCAGAGTGTGAAAGTCTGTGCACTTTTCAGATAACGGGTTTCTTTTCCTGCTCACTAAATCCAGTGAGTCAATACAATTAGGAATCACATTTACATGAAGTATGACTCACTTTTTTAATTAAAAAGCTGGCAAAAATAATAGAGGACATGTCTTTTTGTAGTACTCATTTTGTAAATTGTATTCAACTGCTGCCAAAATTTCTGTCATTACTGTTGGTTATTTAGTCCTATTAGCAATATTTCTTTGGTCTATCAGATCCTAAGGGCTTACTTCTCTAGTCAGATGGGAATGATGTGTTCAGGTAACTCCTTTTCTTATGAACTGGAATAAAGGGCCTAAGCCAGGTGTGTATTCCATTAAATTTCATTTGGAGCTGTAGTGATTGTGACCAGCAGGTCGAGGGAGGTGATTGTCTCCCTCTACTCTGCTCTCCTGAGACCCCACCTGGAGTATTGCCCCCAGTATGAGGAAGACATGGACCTGTTAGAGCAGGTCCAGAGGAGGGCCACGAAGATGATCAGAGGGATGGAACACCTCTCCTGTGAAGAAAGGCTGAGAGAGTTGGGGCTGTTGAACCTGGAGAAGAGAAGGCTCCAGGGAGACCTTATTGTAGCCTTTCAATATTAAAGGGGGCTGTAGTGACAGGACAAGGGGCAACGGTTTGAAATTGAAAGATGGTAGGTTTATATTGGTCATGAGGAAGAAGTTTTTTATGATGTGGGTTTTGAGACAGGGGAACAGGTTGCCCAGAGAAGTTGTGGATGCCCCATCATTGGAAGTGTTCAAGGCCAGGTTGGATGGGGCTTTGAGCAACCTGGTCTAGTGGAAGGTGTCCCTGCCCATGGCAGGGGGGGTGGAACTAGGTGATCTTTAAGGTCCTTTCCAACCCAGTCCATTCTGTGATTCTATGATTTAGTACTTTCCCAGCAGAACTGCCTGCATGTAGTTCTCACATAGCCAGAAGAGAACAGATACCTTTAAAACTCAAGTTCCATATGTTTTTTAACCAAAATTCCAGTTACGGATGTGTCTTTCTAAGTCCGACCTCTCTGTGTCTCCTCTGTATTGGCTTTAGAATAGCTTCTGACAATTGTATTAATATTGAGTGCTACCATTTGTCTCATCATTCTGGAATTTGTCCAGGGCTTCACTCTGTGTTTTTCTTTCATAATTCAAATGATGGAATGCTAGACAAACCTGAGGCTAAGAAAGAGCTAATGAAAGAAAACCAATGGAAGTGACTTGTTAGTCTGCTACTTCCTTGCACACACAGATGATATGTACATACTTAATACACCTCATTTAGATGAAGATGCCCAGATGAAGAGAAATACAGCTTGTAAGACGTACAAAGTAATCCTCAGTCTTTACACAGCATTAGTGAGGTTTCTGCAGAAGCAGAGGCTTGCAGTTTGTGGAAGAAGAAAAGGAGAAATTCAGGAGGAGATCCACAAAAAAGGACCAGAGGTCTGGAAAACATGACCTACAAGGAAAGACTGAACAAACAAGGGTTATTTAGATGAAAGAAGAGGATTATCAGGGGAAAAAGACAGAGAAAGGAGTGTCAAACTTCAAATAAGTAAAGGTCTTCAGTGAAGATCAAGGAAACAATTTGTTCTATATGTCTGTGATATATGTATGCAACAAGATGCAAGGGCTTAAATTACATCAGAAAATTCAGGTTAGACACCATGAAAGTTTTCTAACAGTACAAATAGTAAAGGGATGGAAAAGCTGCCTGGGGAAGGTCATGGCACCCCTGTCTTTGAAGAACTTTAAGAATCTGTTAGAGAGATGTCTGCCAGCAAAAATCCAGGTACAGGTGATCCTGCTTAGGTGTACGATGGTGGAATAGAGGAACTTAAGGTCTTTTGTTGTTGCTGTAATTTTATGAGACTAGTAGGAATAATAATGCGTTTGCTTCATTTTGGTAGACTTCACTTGTGCTTTCCAGACAGTCCCAGTTGCTAACACCACAAAATTCTCCAAGGGATAAGCAGAGATTTTTACGGTCCTGGCAGAAACTTAAATTGGATGGAGTAATTGCTAAGGAACCAGGAGAGAAACTCAGAAGTCTGAGTGACATGGGCATTGAGATAACTGTTTCTTTTGTAGGGAAGGAAGTCAAAGAATAACTCCAACCTTTGGCTGCAGAGGAAAGTGGCTGGATACAGGAAAGGCAGCTATCCCCATGGAGAAGGGCAAGTGTCCCTTCGGAAAGGGACTTGTTGAAAGGAGGTCAGAATGGAGGGCGAGTCATTCATTGGGTACTGACCATTTGCTTTGGGAAACGGCAAGCGCTCTTGCAAATAAATGTTGATATCAGGATCCCAGCATACCAGTACCACAGAATGATAACGTGCTAGCACTGAGAAAAAGCAGTGGCCCAAAGGAAGCATGATTGAAAAATTATTTTGTACAAAAGATGTTGATTTCAGTTGACAAGAAACTTCACAATTAAAAGCTAACTTTTAATGGCACTGTTGCAAACTTTCTTTCAGTGAATTAATGTCATGTTTATGTATTGCAAGCCCAGAAGGAAAAGCGGCAGCAGCAGCAGCAATGTTCCCAGTGGGAGGAGGGCTTCTGGTGCAGTTTCAGCTGACTGCTGAGATCCATAGTGGGGCTGGAAGCTCTGCCACACTGGCTTGTTATCAGCACGCTCCTGCCTGAGACAGAGACAAGATACTTCAGACAGCTGATGAATGGTCTTGTGCGGTTGTGACAGGCGGGGACTTTAGAACCAGTGTGCTCTCTGGTACCTGAAGAATCTCAGTGAGAGCACTGGTGCCCACTGTGAACGCAGACTTCTCCCCTCCCCTGATCAGTAGTATACCTACCTTCAAGATGAAGAATGGTGGTATGCCATACAGCTTCATGAGGCAGTAACAACAAAAATAACAGTGATCAGTAGAATGGAGCTCTAAGTAGCTAGGAAATGGCAAACTAGTTTTCCTACTTGCTAAAACATAGAAGACTTGTTTCAGTTTGTGAGCTTTGCTAAAAGAAAATGATACAAAAGCTGTTGCTGAAATGCCAGCAGAGACTTCAAGCAGTTCTTAGCTCATTACCCATATGCTCACCCTTACTGATGATAACTTTATCTCATGGTAGGAAGTATTGCTTTATTTTCATGGCAAGAGTTCTGCATAAACTCAAACTAAAAAATTTTTGGTTTTCAGGATGTCTTGGGAGGATGCTATCACTGATTTCATATCCCTAAAGGTAGGAGTTTGGGGATATTTTATGGAAATTCATAGCATGCACAAGTTTAAGGGATGTTAATAAAAAGTGAAGGTGCTTTGCATATTGGAAGACCAGATTCAGGTACCACATGACTATGAAAATCTATATATAGTATGGAGGGCAGGAGGAACTTCGTACCGCTAGGAATGATGCTGCTAAGATATGTGAACTGTTCTTTTGACATGTGTAAGGGATACAGTAATAGTCACATTTCCAACCAGTGCCAGAGCTGGTGCTCAGCATTTAGTCTGTTGGTATTAAGTATGGCAATTGATAGACTATTTCCAATTTCTGGGGAAGCTTATTTAGTATTGTTAAAGTTATTCTAAAATAAGTTGAGAAATCTGTGACAGCTGGTCAAATTTATCATATGTGTAGTTCACTGAAATGAATCTGGCCCAGGGAGCGTTTTCAATTTCTCTTGAAGTGTGACCACAATGCACAAGCTGGAATGGAGAAAAACAAATCAAGATGTCAGTCAGTATCTAATATTATACTGAATAGGTCTGACCTATGAGAAACCACTATAAATGTAGAAGGCATGATACTAAGGAATTTAGGAATCTTGTCAAAATTAGATGTAATGGTTTGATTTATATTACTAAGCAGTAGGAAAGTTTATTTAATGGCATCACACTTTGTTGTTATTTTTCTGTTGATAAGAAATATATTTCACCTTCTGCTGCATTGTGGAAAATGGTCTTCAGAGTCACCAAGCATATTTTTTTTTTCTTAACATGATTTGATAATTACAGAACGGGGCCACATAGCTTTAGACAAGATGTACCTTTAAAGCATGGATTTGTCAGGGCTCTGAGAGCACTAATAGGCTTTAATGGCCCTGACCAGCCTTACCTGGAGCCTCCACCCCCACCACTGCCTGGGGGCTCCATTTCAGCTCAGGTCTGGGCATCCAGTCCTGGCCCCAGCTGTGCTGTGTATGGGCCTGTGCCCAGCCATGTCTGTGGTCTTTCCTCCTGGATGAATCTTGGACCTTTGCTACTGTCTTTTCTCCAGTACTGCCTCTGTCCTTAATCTCCTGATGGTCCCTGGATGGGCCATGGACCTGATTCATGTCCTCACTATGTCTGGGACTGCCCTGGCACCCTGTTACCAGCACTGCTGCACAGATGCTGTGGGGCTGTGCCCTGGTTAGTGAGGGCACTGCTGGACTGGCAGTCCCCTCAGGTCCCAGCTCGCCTTTCCTTAGGGAATGGCCCCAACTCTTGCTGCTCCCTGCCCATAAATTTCTCTGTCTGTAAAGCCTGACTGTTCTGCAAAGCTTTTTTTTTTTGTCTTCAGTCCCATCCTAGTCAATTTTAAGGACTTCTACTGTTACTTCAGACATTTTTCATAGTAGCTCAGTTAACGTGAGGTTATAATTATGACTGACTCGTAGAGTTTTAGTATCTATCAAGGCCTAACACTTTTTTGTTGAGCCACATGCAGGGTCTTGCCTCTGAAGTTCTGCTCTGTCTCTGTGCATTGACATTCATGCTGTACCATATAGTTCGTTTGCAAGTAGATAGACAAATGACTGTTAGACACGTGTGCCTATTTTCAGGGTGAATACTTAGAATCAGACACTCATGGAAAAACACAGTTTGGAAGGGACATTTGAAGGTTATCTAGTTCCGACTCCTGCTCAAAGCAGAGCTATCTTTGAAGGTAGATAGGGTTTGTTCCGGGCTATGTTTAGCTGAGTTCTGAGTATCTCCAAGGGTGGAGATTACACAATTTCTCTGGGTAGCCTGTTCAAGGTACCCTCACTGTGGATTTTTTCCTCATACATGATAGGAATTTCCCTTACCGCAGCTTGCATCCTCTCTTGTCCTTTCACTGTGCAACTCTGAGAAAAGTCTAGCTCCATCTTCTCTGTAAACTCCCTTTCAGAAATGGAAGACTGTTACTAGGTCCCCCCTGCAGCCTTCTCTTCTCCAAGCTAAACAAATGCAGTTCCTTCAGCATCACTTTGTACATCAACTGCTCCAGATCTTTAACTGTGGCAGTAACCTGCTGCTGGGCTTGCTTTGATTTGTCCTTGTCACTGTTGCGCTGCAGGCCAAAAGTGAAACCACAGTATTCCAGATGCAGCTGCACAAGTGCCGAGTACAGGAGAATAACCACTTCCCTTGACCTGCTGACTATACCTTTGCTCATATAGTCCAGAATTTTTTTGTTGTTGTTTCTTCCGCCCCACCCCCCCAAGAGAAAAAAAAACAGACATGCCACACAAACCCATAACAGATTTGTATATGCAGCAGAAGGCTGAGTGTGGCCACAATTAAGCTCAGGGCACTGCAAAGCATCTCAGTATTTCCCCTTTCTGACTGAGCCTGGAGACTGCACTGAACCAGGGTAAGGGATCTAATTTGTGTGCAGGTTTGGCTGCAGCTTGCCATCATATCCATCCATCTGCCAATTTTTTTTATTTTTTTTTTAAAAGAAATAGGAGTATATAAGTGAGCCTCTCTGCTTATTACTTTGAAACTCTACCTTCATATTGGTCGTTCTGTAGAATGTGCAAATGATGGCCATTCCATGTACTCGATGGATTATCATCTTGCTGTGAAAAGCCCTACACTTTGCTAGGTATTTTAATAACAAGTGTTAGTAACAATTTCCTGTGACTCCAGTAAGAAGAGTTTACATATGACAGTGGTGAGGGTCTGGCCAGTATCAACAGAAACATTCAGGTAATTGCACTGCCAGATAAGTTAGCATCTTGTGAGCAGAAAAGCTACTTGGTCTAAAGTATCCCAGAGTTTTAGTCTCCATACTTGGCATACTGCCAAGCCCATCTTTTTGAAAAGGCATATAGGTGCGGAGTGGCTTTGGAGAATTTTAGGGCAGAAGTTGGTTCTGTTTTGAATATGTTCGACTGGATATGGTTACCTGTAAAAGAGCTATCGAGAGAAAAGAATTAGTATTGTGACTCTTTAAGTGCTGATGTATTAGCAAAAGTCCTACAGTGCAGGGAGAATCTGTCCTTTTAGTATGCCGATTTAAATACTGAGGAAGAGAGAAAGGGAAAATGAATATACATGAAACCATATTTCATTCTGTTACAGCCTGCCATTACAGAGGTCACTGATTCCACTGTATGTGACATTCAGCTGCAAAGCAGAGAAAATGTGTGCATGATGCTGAACTGTACTTAAGAGTTTTCATGCTATTACTGGACAAAAACTTGAAAAATGTGAAGCATCTATAAACTCCCAAGAGGGAGACGGCAGCCAGAAATAATCTTCCTCTTCACCTGAAGAGAACTTAACGCTTCTCTCTATTTACGTCTCAAACCTGAAGTGAATGTGTGTTTCCTTTTCAGTACTTAAGTTGGCCTTTATTGAAGTACTTGACTGTTGATGAGTGACATTTATGACATTACTGAACGTTTGAAGCCACAAATATATGTGCCTGTATAACACCACAGTATGGTTCTGTGCTTTGTACAAATCCGTACACTGCAGCATGGAGAACTGAAATGGCTCGTTCAAGACAGTATAATGGAGAGAGATGCTCAGTGTGCTGACATTCTTTTCATTGTAACTGCCTCTCTCTGCAAGTTGTCAAAGGTCTACAGAACAAAAAGTAAGAATGTGGAGTCTCTTATCGCTGCCCCAGGGAACAAGAGTGCTTCAGAACCCCAAACAAAGAAAAAAAACCATCAGAAACCTGCTCATTTGGCAAGCAGAATGATAAATCTGTCTCATGCCACAAACAGGATTCAAAGGATCTGCATAATTTCTTTCTTTATTGCTGTTTTTAATATAAATAACAATGAAAAAAAATTAAGGTGAACAGTGAGTTCAGCTGAGGAGAAGAACTTGCAACCTAGTTAATATTGACATTTCTAACAAGTTTTTTGAGGATTTGGGGTTTCTGGGCTAATGAAAAGAATTTTGGGGTCTGCTTCATTCTTAGCTCTAGCCTTATCCTGTTGAAGGCAGTACATTGGCTACTCTGTTCAAGTCTGGAGAAGTCCTTAAGACAAGGAGCAGTGTTTATAGGTTTATACAATTTATCTCACTCATAAAAAGCAGCGGCCAGAAGAAGACATTACTGACTCAGTGAGCGTTCTTCACATCCTCTTTAGCTTTCATGTAAACACCTCTGAAATTAAGGTCATAAAAATAGTTAAATACCACACTCAAAAAGGCATCCAGTGGAGCAACTGTAGTGGGTAGCTTTTATACTGTATGCTTTTGTTATGCTTTTACTGTAATGCTGGCACCTGAATTAGGTACAGTTGTCCAACTGAAGTCTTACCAAAGCAGAGTCGAACAGAAATATTACTTCCTTATGTCTTTAGAGGCATATTTTTGTCTATATATGCCACTATGGCTTTCCTCCGCTAGCATGGCACTGCTGATTTTTCATCTTAATATTGGCTTCAGTGCTGAACCTTTTTTTGAAAGAGTATGTACTCAGTTATCCCCCTACCTGTATTTCTGCAAATGATTATTACTCCTGAAAAGAAATATTCTGCACTTGTACCTATGTTTTGAGACCACTTCTCCAATTTGTCAAATTCATTTCGGGTTATATCTCTGTCCTGCAATAAAATTCTGCAGCTTTATGAAGACTGCACATCTAGGAAGCATATTCCATCCCTTGAAGAGAGCTGGAGCCAGGAAAGACTGCTTCAAAGTTTTACTCAATCCATCCTCTTATTTTGAAAGTGGACTACTGATTTCTAACCCCTTAGTGGTTACACAGTGTTTGAAATAATAGTCTGTAGTATATTATAATCTGGTTTATAGTAGATTATAGGGGTGACCTTTACAATGCTGCAATTATGCAATACAATTTTATCTCTTAATTTTGTAAATTCTCACCTGTTTTATTCTACTGGGTCAGATGATCCAACTACTCTTTCAGGACTCTTTCTCAGTCCACAATGTTTATTACAGAAAATTTCTAAATGTGCCAATCAGAATCTGTAATTCATATCTTTTTTTTTTTCATCTTGGCTGATGTGATATGGTATATATAAAAGGCTTGGCCAAAAAGCTGTGTATTTTTAGTATTAAAATTATTAAGAAATTCAGGACAAAATTGGATATGCCAAAGCCAGAGACAATGTATATTGTTCTTACAGTCAGAGTATATAATATTTTAAACAAATGTCAATAATCATGGTAGGAAATTCCTGTATCTTGATTCTTTTCATGCCAGGTATTTTGGCATAATTATAAAAATAATTTAAAAAATACTTTGGACTGAATGTGGCTCTCAGACACATTTCTGCAAATCTGGAGGAATTCCTACTTAGCTAATAGAGTTACTGGAAATTTAACATTGCTGGAACTGTGAGCTAGTGCCTGCATTTATTAACGTATGTAGCAATCTTCCCACGGATTTCATTAGACTTTGATTTGCAACCTCCAAATCTTAAAGATGTTCTTTTTATATGTTAGTGTATTAAAAATATTTTATTGTGATAGATGTCATGTACATCATCTATTTTTTTTTAATGTTCAAGCAAATATTTAGCTTTAAAAAAGACAAATGATGTCATTTTGTTGTTACTAATGCACAGTCCAGGGTAGGGAAAGTTCCACATATAGAAAAAGATGATGTTCTCTGGGTTTTCTTAAATATAATTAATTCTTGAACAAAGTTGTTCTGTAGAAATTGAACATAGGGACCAAGATCAGTGAAGGAAGGCCTGCCTTGTGTAGTGTTTGGTTGCCTGTAGCTAGTACTGGCATATAAATATGGAGAAAAGCTGCCTCTCTGGCTACATCTATATTCATAAATTAAGCCATACCAGAGTATATCCCAGGGTATGGGAGCTAGATCCTCTCTATTGTTAGATTCTTAGAATGTTTTTTGGCAAGATTTGACCCAGGCCAAGTAGCACTTGGTAATTCCTGGGCATAATTTCATAGTTAGCACAGGTCATTCCAAATGAGAAATTTGTATGGGGTTGTTGCATTTTGCAGGGCAAGAGAGTTTGGTGTTACGGGCATAGGCTGGAGGTACTGATGGCCATAGAATAGTCTTGGACGCATACTCCTCAGCATAAAACACCTTAAAATAGCAAAGCCCTGAACATGTACTGTGGCTTTCTAGAAACACTATCAACAGATTGATTAAATTAAAAATATAGCTTCCTGAAGTTAGATACATAAATCATGGATCACAGATCATAGATCATACATCATAAAATGGTTTGGGTTGGAAGGGACAAAGTGGTCTTTCATGCCACCAGGAGAAGCAAACTCAGTGGGGGGACCCATCCAACTGCATCATCTGCTTCCCATCCCTCATCTTCTCATGTCAATGAAGAGAGCACTGGTGGGCAGCATCCACTGCTTCCCTGGGCACATTCCAGGAGCGATTGATGGTGTTGGGGGCTGCCCTCCTCCAGTGCCCTTCAATGTATTTTTGAGTCTGTGACACTCACACACGTTCCCTTAAACCTTTCTTGTCCCCTGGAATCACTTTTCATAGATCATAGAATCATAGAATGGTTTGGGTTGGAAGGGACCTTAAAGATCATGTAGTTCCAACCCCCCTGCCACAGGCAGGAACACCTTCCACTAGACCAGGTTGCTCAAAGCCCCATCCAACCTGGCCTTGAACACTTCTAGGGATGAGGCATCCACAACTTCTCTGGGCAACCTGTTCCGGTGCCTCATCACCCTCACAGTGAAGAACTTTTTCCTTACATTTAATCTAAATCTGCCCTCTCTCAGTTTAAAGCCATTACCCCTTGTCCTATCACTACATGCCTTTGTGAAAAGTCCCTCTCCAGCTTTCCTGCAGGCCCCCTTTAGGTACTGGAAGGCCATTGTAAAGGTCTCCCTGGAGCCTTCTCTTCTCCAGGCTGAACAACCCCAACTCTCTCAGCCTGTCTTCATAGGAGATGGGTTCCATCCCTCTGATCATTTTTGTGGCCCTCCTCTGGACCCACTCGAGCAGGTCCAGGTCCTCCTTAAGATGGAGGCTCGAGAGCTGAATGCAGTACTGTTGCCGAAAAACTCGGAATAAAGAACTTATCAACACCAATTTAGTGTAGATAAGCAGACACTCCTTTATTAACGGCCGGGTGCCCGGGTCCTCTCACGAACCACGCACCCCTGAGCACCAAAAACACACACCTTATATTGTGTTTACTTATACATATTCATTAGATTTCTGGGAAGCATCATGCATATTCATTAGATTTCTGGGAAGTCATTAGCATATGCAAATGTCCTTTACGCATGCTCATTGAAGGTCTCTGGTGGTCTTCTAGAGTCCTCTGGTGGTCTTTCATAGTCTTCCTCACTTGTCCGCTTCTTGACCTTCTCTATGTGATTCTGCGCAGTTTGGTCCTTGGCAGGTGTTTGGTCCTTGGCAGGTGACTACAAGTTGCTTCATCTAACTTTTCTCAACTCTCATTAATTTTCATCATTATCTATATTGGTTAACATAAAAATATTTTCTTTTGAAATCTAACCTTTTCAGTGATTGGTCTTCAGTTACACTATCTCAGTAACACTGTCAAGATAAACCTTGGTATCTAAATCAAATGGGGAAAGGTAAGAGGTTTCCAAGAAGCAAATCTTCTTGGCTTCTAATCAGCTAAGACTTACAGTACAGTACTACACATTCTTTAAGTTCTTTAACTACTATAGTTACACTATAACTTTATATTTCTAAGATTTTAAAACCATCCTAACTTTTATATAATCATATTTGATTTCTTTTTCAAAATATATATAACAGTACTGCAGGTGGGGTCTCATGAGAGCAGAGTAGGGTGGGAGAATCACCTCCCTCGACCTGCTGGTTATGCTTCTTTTGATGCAGCCCAGGATATGGCTGGCTTTCTGGGCTGCAAACACACATTTCCAGGTCATGTTGAGCTTAACTGCATCTGTGTTAGTAAACTCTACAAGGACTGGACACAGTCCCATGGTGACATACCTAATGCTTTTCCAAACAGCATTTGGGTATAGTTCAGGGAACATCACAGGCCATCCAATCACACCCCAGTAGCTAAGACCCTGTTTTGGACTGGAAGAGAAGTTCTGCATGTGGGTGTGAGGCTCGCTGTATGGTTTTGTCTTTGGACTCATTTTGTTTCCTAGCGCAGATGTCTTCTTTTGTTTCAGGCATGCTAATTCATGTTTAAATATCTAACATAAGCACTTAGCTACCTTGCAGCAGAAACTGGCATTGAATTTTAGGTTGAATTAGAATACTGGGCTCATTAAACCTGTTTGATTATCGTAATGCAATATTTGGTGCACTTCCCCAATATACAGCAGGCTTCTGCCTCTCACCGAACAGTTCAATCACTATTCAGGGAAGCAGACTGCCAAACCTGGGGAATGACTTCATTTTGAGCAGGTTTATCTGTATGTCTGGGGTTAATTAAAATTGACTTCTCTGTATGTAGAAATAGAAATTTTTCTACTAAGACAAGCACTGTATTAAAACGTCATCCAAAGGTGATGTAATTGCTGAAAGGAATTCATACAGTCACAGTGAGATTTGCAGAAGCACTTGGTTATCACTTCCCCAGTGCTCAGCTCTGGGGACTTGCTCCCTGCAGTCCTTACGTGTAGACAAAGCACCTTCTACACTATATTTATGAGTATTCATGTTGATAAGGAACTTACACAAAAATGTGTTTGTGGACTGCATTTTTGTTGTTATGGCACCTTGGGAGTGTTGGGTCCCGCATTCATTTTGCGTGTTGCACTGTAGCTCAAGTATTAGCCACAGCTGCAACCAGGTGTCAGAGGGAGGATCAAAGAGATAACCTCTCATGAGAAATACTGTGAGCACAGACTAACTCCTGGAATTTCAGCAATAATTTCCTGTATCTTATTTCTATTTTTAGCTCAGTTTTGTGAGGGTGTAAACTTACTAAGGCAGGAGACTTTAGGAAAGAGAGAGCTAATTGCAAACTATAGTGATAAGAAACCTTCCCTTTATACATCCATGTGCACTAAAGCTTTCTGAGGCACTGGTTTAACTGCACAAAAACAGTTGGCTAGAAGAATGCTCTTGATGCAGATGTGAGCAGTTGTATAAAATATTTCTGCCTTCATGCTGAATTCCCTTACCTGTACCATTACCATTGCAATTCCTTCAAAGATGCAACAGGATTTGACCTGGCCTAGTCTGCAAAATATGTTCCAAATCTGAGTCTTCTGGGAACTTTTTCAAGCCATTGGACCATTCTATGAAGGTAGAGAACTTCCATAAAGGCCACTGCAGGTAACACACTCATTATTAAAAAAAAAAAAATAAAATAGAGAGTTTTGCTTACCCAGCAAGCCCCAAAGGAATGGCATGGAAGTCTGGTCATCTAAATTTATTTTGAGGTAATTTTCCTCATTTAACGAAATGGAAGTGGTATGTTTTTTCTTCATTCTTTTTCAACTTGCAGAAATAATCACAGGTGGGCTGGTAGGGATTCAAAGAAAATCTGGAGGTGTTTAATTTCCTACCCTAGTGTCGTGGTTTCGGGTTCAGCTCAGTCGGTAACAAAGCACCACGAAGCCGCTCACTCACCCGCCACCCCCTCGCCTGGCCACGTTGGGATGAGGAGAAAATACAAAGGCAGGCTTGTGGGTCGAGACAAGGACTGGGAGGGATCACTCCCCACTTATGGGCACGGGCAAAAGACAGGCTCAACTTGGGGAAGAAACAAAATCAATTTAATTTACTACCAATCAAATAAAAAAAAAACCACACAAGGGTATTGGGAAGGGAAAACCAAACCTCAGAACACCTCCCCCCAACCGTCCCTCCTTCCCGGCTCAGCTCCACTCCCGATGCTTTCTACCTCCTCCCCCCGGCGGCACAGGGGAACAGGGGATGGGGATTGAGGTCAGCTCGCCACACATTGTCTCTGCTGCTCCTTTCCTCAGGGGGAAGATTCCTCACTCGTCCCCTGCTCCACCGTGG